>VDFB02347032.1:0-41251 GCA_007258455.2 Sequoia sempervirens
ATACATATATATATATATATATTAAAACACACCATGAAGAGGAAATCACAGAATCATAGGGCGCTCGCATGCGAGTGATGTGATCCCGTCCCCTTCACCAATACAATATCGCTAACTGACGCATCTAATCATCAATGATATAGTCAAAGCATAAACATCCATAATTCACATAAATGCTAATTTATTCCCTAACAAGAAATAATAAAACATTTGATTAAAGCACCATCACATCAAAACATAATGTTTTCATCGCTTTAACAATTAGCGGTCAAAGTAATCCAGTTTATAACCAACGTGCTAACAAAGCAAAACATACATAACAAACACTGTTTGATCAAAAGAACAAAATTGAGGGGTGTTACATGATCACAAGTACAATTTGTTTATCAAACACAAGTCTTAGCTACCATCACACATATTATAATAGTGACTAAAGAAGCCAACCAAGATATCATGCCAAACCACCCATCGCTATTATCGACAATGCCATCTAGGTGTGATGAATCAAATGACCATTATTGAGAATATGCCACCAACCTTTATAATGTAGCATTGTCATACTAAAACCAAACACCTGTCATCAAGAATATGCCACCAACCTTTATAATGCAACATTGTCATACTAAAACCAAACATCTGTCATCAAGTGCCTTTGTGTGTTTTTGACATCAAGGGAAACAACTGTGAGAGCCAACAAATCCAAATCTTATCTACAGTAATATGCAACCAAGTAAATCATCAATCCAATATGCATAAAGTAAACCATGACTAAAGCTTGCATTACCATGTGAAGCTTTGTACAATTCAAACAACATACACTCTTGAAAAAATTGTTTGCTAAACAGTGTACATGCACTCTAAGCTCTTTGTGCATTATATAGTTGAAGGGTAGTGTTCACATAAGTTTATGTACGAAATGAAACGTTGGCAATACAACTTTAAAACTAAAAATACTATTAAAAATAACAACTTATCAAGATTTTAACAAGATTATCTTAATAATTTTTAAAAGATTTTTAACAAGATTATCTTGAATATTTTAATATCAATTTAGCAATTGTCATTTTATTGTAATATTAAATTCAAGATTTTATTTATGTGTAAGCTTTAAAAGTATTTATTATTATCATCTTATATATATAATATTGTATTTATTTTTTGTATTAGATATTTAAGATAATCTTGTTAAAAATATTCTACGTGAAAATATTGTAAATTAATATGTATTTCCATAACAAATTATATTATAAAATGATATATATTACTATTATAAATTAGAATACTATATTATATTTCCTTAAAAATATCATATATAGTAAAACTATAAAAAGATGATAATGCATGCTTTTAAAGCTTATATATAAAAAAAATCTTAAATATAATATTTGAATTAAATAAAAATTCTAAATTGATATTAAAAAAATATTCAAGATTATCTTGTCTAAAACAAAGAAATTTTCACAGTATGTAAATTGCTTTAAAATCTAATTTAAAAGCATAAATCTATTGATAAATACTTTACTTTGCGACAGGTTAGTAAACGTCAATTCAAATGGGGAGAATAAAAATGTACACATACTCGTTGATGTGAGTCTAAGAAGCCTCTCGACTTAATTAGAAAAAATTATATAAAATAAATAAAATAAAATACAATCAATATTTATATAAAATAATATCATATAAATCCTAAACATATAGAATAAATTTATTAACATATAACAAATATATTACAAAACAAACAACAATGCATAAATAAATTAAAATTAATTATTAAGAAATTTAATATATACTTTTTGAAAACTGACGTAAGTAGTTTTGAATGGGATAACCTATGGGAGTTGTTCAATTTTTACAACTGATTCTTGCTTTAATCCAGTGTGCAGCCGTTTTCTATTTGCAAATTATATATACTCGGTAGATATTCAAAAATAAGTGATAAAATACTTTTTCATTTGGTAACATAGGGCACACAATTGTGCTTTCCTAAGTACATCACTAATGGAGATTAGGAATTGTTAGTGGTGTTACTAATGATAAAAACATTGGAGATTGTTGAGGTATGTTATTTATATGCTATCTACATTTGTTTATAAACTATCAGATTTATTGTCCTAGGACTCTGCAACAAGTCAGATTGAGTACACAGTATGTTTATCATTACTCTCAATCTTAGTAGATGTCTATTTTCAAGTTGTGGTTTTTTCTTTTCCAATAGGAAGAACACTTGGCCTTCTATAGGAGCAAAAATCTAGGAGAAATTGTCAATTGGGATGAATTCAAGTCCATAAAGTTCACACAATGTGGGTAAATAAAACCTGTATGTCTCCAAATTCGAGCAGTTATTGAATTGTGAGTTTCATGTCTTTCACATAAATTTTGAATGGTTGTTGGTGATCTATGAAACTCTAAAGCTTGTAACTATTGTGAATGGGGTTCTAAGGAAATCTACCCATGACATGTGAATGAAAGGCCTCACCATTCCTAAAGGTTGGATATTTTTTGTTTATATGGAAGAGACTAACTACTACCATAATTTATATCTAGACCCACTCAAATTCAACCCTTGGAGATGGCAGGTACTGTGAGGCATAATTTTTTACATTTTAAAATTTTGAGCCATTCCAAATTGATTAAGACTTGAGAAATGTATGAATGTTTATTCTCAGGTGAATTCAAATAGTATTTCATGGCATTTGGACGAGGGAGCAGGTTATTCCCAAGCAAGGAATCAAGCATAATAAAAATAACTTTATTGCTCTACCACTTTGTTACTAGATATAGGTAGGTATCCATTATACTTAACAAGTTGTTGTGCAAACTTCCTCTGTTCAATGTTTTGAGGCCCCCCTTCATCTCCACCACATTAACAAGGAATTTTTTCCTTCACCCCTTTTAGTGCCAATTTTCAAGCTTCATCATATCTTAACCAATTGTCCTTTGTAATAAGATCTATTTTATTAATATTAATGGATCGTTTCACTTTGCAATCCAATATTTAGGGGTGTTGCGCAATGAAGCAATATTAGTTCAATGGGTCTATTGAACACTATTAAAGGTATATTATAGTTTTGTGAGGATTATAAGAAAAAAACATTTTTCCTATTTTCATCAATTTTTAAGTAGTTTTTAGTCTCTCAAGTAATTGAATTTCATTTATACTTTTGATTTTTATCAAACATATATTACATGTTGATGTAATCTTAGACTACAAATTGTACTTTTCACTTTGGAAACCTTTTCTTTTGAATGCAACTTCAATGGAAGTAAGAAAATAAGTGACTACAATTTAATGTTATTCTGAAATGAGTAAATACAATATCTTGCAACATCGACCTATTGCTTAAAGATTTTTTTAAATATAAGAATATAAAAATCTTGTTGAGTCATTAAGTAACAATTTGTGAACCATATCGTCTAATAGCTCATTTTTCTTTCTTTATAAACAATGAAAGAATAAGAATTAGATGTACATTGATACTCTGAACAATTTTGTAATAAGTCGTGACTATTTTTGTTAATGACTGATAGTTATAAATGTCAAGTGTTTATAATTAGAGGAAGACTTGCTTTTAATGTACCTATTATTTGTTTCTTCCCTAATTTATTCATAATCATTATTGTTTCAAGGTGTGTTGTTTGTATTGTTAAAAATCACCTACTTTACAATTTTCATTTTACGCCGTGACATTAAATGTGATAAAATGTACTGGGCAAAAAGCTAACATTAAATGTAGAATCACAAAGTTCCTCAAATTTTTAGTGTAAATATTACAACACTGTCAACTGTAACATAAACTAAAAAATTGACAAATTTCAAGATTATTATAAACTTATTATATTATCAACATTGTTGCTAAAACTTAGCAGACACAACAAATTAATACATGACTATTCTTCAACATTTAGGCAGGAACTTCGGTGCTCTGCAGCTCTTGTTTTCTATTTGACAAATATTTGAATAACTTTAAAGTAAATATACAAAATATTTAACAAAACAAATATCTAAAATTAATTTTCTAAAATAAAATTGGCTCATTGAACTTTTGGAGTGATATGGCCATTTTCCTGCCCACATCACAGTTCCTTTTCCTTTTAAGTAAATTTAATTTCACTAGTCTATTTACTTTTCCAACACTAATTCTATATATATATATATATATATATATATATATATATATAAATTAAGATTACTAAATTGTAAAATGAATTTAACTCAACTATTTTAAACATATAATGTTTAAAAGAATATATAAATTTAATAATTATTAACTTATTTTGAAAATAAAAGCCCAGATACATGGTGTGATGGTTTATAGGTGACATTGTTGTTCTGCCACCAAGGTTCAAAACCCCATTGGGTGGCATTGCTGGAATGGTTGTATCTCAAGTTCATAGCTCCAAGCACTTGAATAAAAAAAAAACTTATTTGAAAAAATAAACTATCTTAAAACACTTTTAAAAACTTAAGGAAACTAGTAATTCATATAATTTAGATTTATTGTTTTTCAAATTTGAAATTTAAACCTCTCAAATTTTAATTTATTATTTTAAAAAGAAAATTTAAAACTACTATTATTTAGGTATCAATGAAAGGATTAAAGAAAACCATATTATCTTGCAAGAGAAATTAAACTCAGATTATTTTACTTTTATATATTTTTCTATCAAATTTCCAATAAAATAATTTCCAAATAATTAAAAATAAAATTTAGTCATATATATATATCTTAATTTATTTGTAGTAGATAATTACTATAATTTAAATGATTATTTTCAAAACTAGATAATAAATACTATATAAATTTTAGAAATTAAAATTTAGTTTAATTTTATAATTAATTCTAAGCTTTACAAATATTGTTGTGATTTGATTAATTATTTTTTATGATTAATAATTCTAATTCTAATAATACTTCATTTCACATACAAATAAAATTCTAGGTTAAAATACTTATTTTTGTTTGTAATATTTTTCATTAATGCGAAATTTATAAATTAATGTTAAGATAGTAATAATATTAACCCTAATAGTACTTAATTTCACATATGAATAAAAATATATACTAACTTTTCTTTGTTTAATATATTTATCATTAATGTCAAATTTATAAACTAATATCAAGAAATAAATAACCTTAACCCCAAGATTTATACTAGAACTCTAATTGAACCCTAAACCTAACCCTAATTCAACCCTAACAATAAGATTTAATTACAGCTAGGGTTAGAGCGAGAATTTAATTATGATTAGTGTTAGGGTTAGAATTAGGGTTTAATTAGGGTTGGGTTAGGATTCAATTATGATTATAGTTAGGGTCAAATTTATAAGTTAATATTAAGATATTCACAACTCTAATCCTAACCTAATTTTAATCTCCATCCTAGAATGCTAATTAAACCCTAATTGAACTGTAACAATAAGGTTCAATAAGAGTTAGGGTTAGGGTTCAAGTAGGTTTATGGTTGGAATTAGGGTTTAGTTACATGGTTAGTGATAGCATTCAATTAGTGTTATGATTAGGGTCAAGTTCAAGTTACAATTAGGGTTTAGTTAGGCTTATTTTGGTTAATCTTACAATTGGGGTTTAACTAGAATGCTAATTGAACCCTAATTTAACCCCAACAACAAGGTTCAATTAGAGTCAAGGTTCGGGTTCAATTAAACTTATGGTTGGAATTAGGCTTCAATTAGGGTTAGGGTTAGCATTCAATTAGTGTTATCATTAGGATCAAATTCAAATTATAGTTAGGGTTCAATTAGGCTTATTTTAGTTAAGTTTACAATTAAGGTTTAATTAGAGTTAGGTTTATGGTTCAATTAGGGTTAGGGTTCATTTAGATTAAGGTTCAAATAGGGTTCAATTAGGATTCAATTAGGGTTATGACTAGTGTTTAATTAGGGTTAGGGTTAATGTTAAGTTAGGATTAAAATTATTAATCTAGAATAAAACTTGGAGCTAAGGTTAGGGCTAAGGTAAGTGGTAGGGTTAGGCTTAAATTAGGGTCCAATAAAGGGTAAGGTACAATAAGGGTATTATAATATTGGTTACTTTTTAAGTCATGACCATGGTAGATGCCAATTTGGTTTAAAAGACCCCTGGTCGAAGCCCAAAAGGCATTTATTTCTATATACCTTATATATTGTTCATATTTTGTATCATTGTGTTTGACCTCATGAGAATGCTTTAGAGTAAAGTACACCTTGCAAATCCACCTACACCTAGAGAACCATTCAATCTCTCAAAAATTGACTATTATTTTGGAATGATTATTAAATTGGATATGTCCAAATCCTTTGATAAGTTGACTTGGCAACTTCTATACTGCATATACCTCTTGTCAACTTCAACCAGTGGAGTACTAATTTCATAATTAATTGTCTTCTTTTTCAATTCGATTAATCATCCCCCATAGGGTTTTCTTCACCAAGTAGGGGATTAACTTAAAGAGACCCATTATCACGTATTTTTTCCATCAAAATGGTAGAGGCCCTTAGTACAGAACTTATACTAGCCAGTATGTTACAAAAATTTACATGACTTCCAATTCTAGCAGCACAAGCCAATACATATAGTTTGCAGATGTTACCTGACTTACAAAATAGATAAGTTTCTGGAGGAGATGCAAATAAAGACAAATTTTCAATTATTTCAATGCCTAGTGTGGAGTATCCAAAATTTATTGTTAATTATGAATCTGATATTGACATATATCATTGAACTAACATTGATACTACTATTTTGATTCATTGGCGACAATTATTGGATATGTGTGTAAAATATGGAGATTTTTGTTTGACTACAAAGAGTTATCTCTTGTGATTTATCAGAAAATTATTATTTATGTTTGTGGGCTTCATACACAAGACAATATATTTATGCATTTCTTACAAGTCTATTCCAATTGATCATAACAAAAAAACTTCCAATTTTGAAAAGAATATAACATAGAACCAAATAACAATGAAAATCCCAAACAAAGATTGCCAAGAGTGTATCTCATTTAGCTTTTATTTATCTTTCTCTTTATGTCTATGATTTCTTGAAGTTTGTCTGATCATCTAAATAAAAAATTGATGGATATGTAACACATTTAGTGCACTCATTCCCTAGTTCATCATATTTGGCAGACAGCATGCCCATCTAGAGACAACCTTAGAATTTGGTTATGACTTATCCATAGATAGTGATGTTGATAAAAAATTCAAATGAGACAAGCATATCTAGAAGCTAAGGATATACACATCAATGTCTAAGTTAAACAATTAATACCCTAGACAAATATCAGTTCACACAGTGATGAGTTTGCAGTATAGAATTGTGATTCTAGACAATAGGCTTATAACTATACTATCCTAGAAATGCATGAGCATTGTGTGGTCACCTTGAAAGGAATAAAATAATTTGAATCATTATGGTTGAAGTATTTGATGTGTCCACCACAATATTGAGTACAAAATTTCACATGAAGAGCAAGTTCTTTAAGGGTAAAATATTTGCAATCCAAAGAGTAGCATCAAATTTTGAGCTACAAAGGATAATTTTAAATTTTATATGGTTATTTAAAATACTAAAAAAAAATTCTTGAGAATTAGTTGTGCCATACTTTCAGCTTACACTTTATTTCGAAGGTAAGGGACAACAACAATAACAGTTAAATGTCTTAAAAACAAATTTGTCAGACAAAATGGGTAGATCTAAATTTTCATAGATCACTTTTTACATACTCTACAAGAAATATCGTAATCTTTATTTCCAACTGAAAAAGGATCTGGAAAAATGCATATCTATAAATTTATAAGTATAGATAATTAGTCTACAAATAAATACACATTGATTAAGGGTGGACTGCATTTTTTCTTCTTAAAAAAGTGTTTGACATGTCAGAATATAGGCCATACTCTATTGAATAGCTCTAAAATTTGAAACATAGTAGACAATATTTACTTAAGTATTAATTTAAAGTTTTAAACCATGTTTCCACTAAAAAATAATGTAGACCATACCTACTAAAAACAGAAAGAAATTCCTACAGATTTTACTCATGAAGCAGATATTCTTGTTGTTGCAGCAGGTGTACCAAATTTGGTTCGTGGTGATTGGCTAAAACCTGGTGCAGTACTAATTGATCTTGGCTTAAATGCAATAGAGGTATGGCACCTTCTAACTGCCTTTTTAAAAAAAAAATTGTAAGTAAAAGATGGTTAATATATAGAAAATTAAAACTATTGCTTCCAATTTTGCAAGATCCTAGTGCTAAAAGAGAATACCAATTAGTCGGTCATGTTTCCTATGAAGAGGCTTCAAGAATAGCTTCAACAATTAATCCTCTACCTTGTGGTCTTGATCCAATGATGATTGCAATGCTTCTATCCACTACTCTACAATCAACAAAACAGGCATATGGGTTCAATTGAGATTTCTAATGTTTGATCCAGGCCTTTTGCAATACACTTCACATTATAAGTTTTATGAGGCTTATAAATGAGTTATCTATTACTGAATGGAATAAAAAGATCATTTTCTATCGTAAGGAATTTTTTGGAGACATTAGGCACCTATAAGAGGACTTAGGGCTATATGCTTTCATTTTCATTTGTGTAGAAAACTGTAACATTTAAGCAAGTTGGTTATACATGACTCTACGTACAATGAAAGTTCTAAAGATATTTGTTTTTTCAAAGAGGATTTTTTATCATATATGTTGAATGGTTAAGGAAATATTTGAACTCATTAATATTTACATAATGTTAGCAACATGTAAATTGCACTTTCTTCATGGCCTAAAAGCACAACCAGAGCATCTCAAAATTTTGAAGTGAGGAAAATTATTTTGTTATAAGGGTCATTTTCTAATGGAAGACAAAGTTGACTCTATTAATGATCAAATTCCTAAATTTAGGTGACAACTGCTTTATCCTAACCAATTGTTCCTAAAACACAACAAATACAAACAAAACTATTCTAAAACTTTCTGGTAGGAACTTTGTTGCTCTGCAGCTCTTGTTTATTTTATGCACAATTTGTATTACTAAAAATTATTATTTTTGAGTTATATTTTATGAAAAATTATGGATACTTTTGTTCTTATCATTCCTAAATGCTAACCTTAATTTGATTGTTCTTTTATTTTCAGCAAATAATCTAATTTAAAATGGGAGATTCACAAAACGAATCGGAAGTCATAGTTGAAATCCCAATTGCCTTGTAAAGTCAAATGATTTTGTTGAAACCCATGTGGACAAATGTGCAAGAATAGTTTTAGAGTGTTGCAATAAGATTGTCAAAGAAATTGAAAATACAAGCTTAATGATCGATGATGATGTCGAGGAACTAGAAATAATGACAATGGAAGTTGTTGCAAAAAAGTTCATGAGGCATATAGTATAGTAGCTGCATTTCCAAAAATGCTCAAAGAAGTATATGAAGATTGTAATACCACCCCCTCAAGCATCAGTTGGACTTGTTATTTTTCTATGCTTTTGTTTGATACTTTGAGACTAGGATAGTACCATTTATTGTTTGGCTTGGTGGATTGGATAGTTAGACTGTTTGGTGATTATGCTACTACATTTGAGGACATGGCTTTTGATATGACATTATGGTTTGGTGTTGTTAATTTGATTCCATTAATACATTAGGATGCAGTGGTTTAGTAATTAGTTTCTGATGTGATTAGTTAGTTAGAATTGTTACTTTATATATTTAATGTTGTAATTGATAGAATAGTTTTGGTGAGAGGATAGTGTAGCACCACTCATTCACGAGTGCCCTGCTATGCTGCAATTCCTTCTCACAATGTGATGTTTTGATTATATATATATACATGTTGTACACACTTTGTTTTACGCAGAATTGCGTATATTCCGGGACCCATCTACTTTGCATAAAAGACAGTATTTAGCATCAGAAATTACCTAGCCGCATGAAGTTGAAACAAGTAGATGATAAAGAAGTCAATTTCATCCCATGTTTTGTCAAACTGTCTTGATTGAATGCTAGTGTGTCTTGGACTTTTTTCATTTTTGTAATTTATTATAGTAATTTGTGTGAATATATTTTGGTATTTATTTTACATTGATGTTTTGTATGATGTAATTTATATTTATTGAATGATGTTAATAATTGTTTATGATAGTGTTGGAATAATTTGTATTAACATATAAAAAATTTATTTCAAAAGTCATGTGATTTATTTAAAAGTGTAAATTAAAATATTTAAATTAGTATTTTGTTAATTTAATTAAATTAGCATGTTGAGGATAATTATGAAATAAATAAATTAAATAAATTAAATTGTGCGAATTGCAAGTAAAGGTTGCAAAATCAAAATTAAAACATAAAGTATTGTTAAATGGGAAAAAAATCAATTAAAGAAAAGAAAAGATAAAAAGGACCAATGAGTGTTGAGTTTGGCTGAAAAGCTGAAATTAAAATTAGAAAATTTCTTTTAATTTGGATTTTTAGAACTTTTGAAAGAAGAAGAGATATATTTTTTATTTAATAGAAAATTTGTGAGATTTTGGATTCACGGGAAAATTTACTGAAGTTACACAAATTATTGAGTTTGAGGATTGAACTCTCTTTGGTTATTTTTGTAGAAAGTTATTTAGTTTTCATTGTTCTAAAAGAGAGGTTATTCTGGATTAAGTATTAGATTAGAAATTTGAACAAGGAAATCGGGTGGAGAAACTATGAAGAAGGAACGAGAGCTCTTCGAAAAGGAAATTGGGATCAAGCAAAGCTTCATCAAATTTTCAACAGCGCAGGACTCCAGGTTCCATTTTCTTGTTTCTTCAATTTTTTGATTCAAAGAAAACTAAAAATAGATAAATATGATTTTTGTTTGAAAAGAAACTATATGAGGTTTTAGAAAATTCTTTTAAGAAGTAACTTAGAACAATATTCATCTTATGAAGATGCCCAATTTGTCTATGATTTGATATGAAAGAAAACATTGTATTTCCTCTGAAACAAATAAATTTTGATTATACACTCATATATATATATATACCTTTAGAGTATATATATTTATATATAATATATACATACATTTGTTTGATAATCAGTTTTCCTACAGAAGTTGGATTTGAGAAATATGTATATATATATATACATTATATAAATACACATATATATATATATTTATAATTTTTTTACAGTTAAATGAAATGGTGTTAATATTTTTTTACTTTTGAGCCGAATTATACTAATGTTGGTATTTTTATTATTGTGGAGGTTTTGTTTTAAAAAAAATTATTATAATTTTTTTTTTTAAGTTTATTGGGGCAGGTGGGGACAGTTGGGTCGTACCCACGCCTTCCCCTGTGGACTGTGTGGGTTGTACATAGCAGTCCTACGCAACAGTCCATATGGATTGTTGCATATAGTAGCCGCAGGACTGCGACCATAGTTCTTTTTATTAATTCATTTATTTTAAATTATATATATATATATTTATTTATTTATATTTTTTAATATATATATAGTTAAAAATAAAAAATAGTAGTTATACTGGATGTTATAATTATATATATATATATATATATATATATAGATAGAAAATAAATAACCACATTGTTATATTATTTTATATTTTAAAAATTTGATTTTATGGCTATGATGGTTATTAATTTGGGAAATTAATCTAATCGGTTAATTGTGAATGAATTAAATTCAAATTGTGCAATCTAATAAATTGATTTGATTATTTCCCTTTATTGTTATTGTTTTAGTGTTATCAATGTGGGAACCTGGTTGGTTTAGAAACTGAATTTTGGATGTTGTGATCCTTAGTATTCCAGAGGTGTGATTTTATCATTGGATGTTTATCCTTGATTAATGTTCCCTTGTTGCATGATTTTAGTTTTATTATTTTGGAAGGGTTGTACGAGTCTTGTTGAGGCTTCGATTATATGGTTAAGTGAGATGGGTAATGCGTCACACATCATTGATCAAGTTTTAATGCTTTGTTCCTATGGTACAACTCTTGCTTGATTTTTTTATGTTTGGGGTCTCAGGGAGAGTGGCTCTTCATTGGGGTTGGCACCTCAAAAGGAGGGAGGGCTCAGGATAACCCACGTAAGAGTAGTTTAATAAGTGAAAATATAATAATAAAACTTAGGGGGAGGGGTAGTAACAAAACATATAAGATAATTTTGGATACCTCGTCTATGCATTAGGGCTTGTAGACACTAAAAAATGTCCTAAGTCCACGAGCATCATTTTTCTTGGTCATTGTTCTTCGATAATTGAATAACTTTAATTATTCAATTAGGTGTGACTGCATTCCTCTATTAATTAAATAGTTTTTAATTATTTAATTAATTCACTTTCTCATCTTTATTCTATCTTGATCAATTAAAATTATTTAATTGTGTCACTAATATATCCCTTTCTTCAATAATTAAATAAATCATTTTTTATTTAATTATTTATCTTTCATCTATAGTCAAATAATAATAATAATCATTACTTGACCTTTTATTCTTCTATAATTAAATAATTGTCAAAATTATTTAATTGTGTTTCATTCCTCTCTTTTGGATAAATAATTCAAATTAATTATCCATGTCTAATTTCCATCTCTCCATTTAATTAAATTGATAAATTTAATTAAATGCTCCTCTTTTCATTTTCTCTAAATAAATAATTTGGATAAATTATTTTTTTTCCATTCCACTTGTCCATTTTCTCCATTTTTGAATAAATAATTTAAAATAAATTATTTATGCACCTCCACCTAGTCAAAGATGCTCTGTCATAATCCTCTATCATAACATTCATTTCTATCATAGCCTGCATGTCTTGCATGTCTGTCATAGCTGTTAGGCGTCATAGCCATCAACGTCATAACTTTTCCATGCATGGCATATTCTTGGTGCATCAATTCTAGACCGTTGATCTTGGCATCTTTTCTGAGACTTAATCTCAACCATCCATTCTGTAACATCTCTCTCATGCATTCTCATCCATTGATCTTGGAATCTTTCTAGAAGATTAATCTCAACCGTCCATTCGAATGGTTGTCTATAAAAATAACCTTCCTTCTCCATTTTCAGCTTAACAACTATTTTTCTCCAACTTTCTTGCTACCATTTGCAGGTTTTGCACAAGTGTTTCAACAAATCTGAGGGCAACGTTGCATAACAAGAAGAAGGAGAGCAAGAGAAAGAATCAACCATAATGGCGAGTGTTTTCTTTTATGTTTTGTATTTTTGATTCTCTTCATTATTTGTTTTCTCTTGTTTGGATGTGGTTTTATAGTTTAGAAGTGTTGGTTGTCACTTTTATCTATTCTATTTGATTTCTAACCCCATCCTAATAGGGCTATCAGAGACTAATGGTAGACTGAGAAGGCTTTGGTTGGAAAAGTCATAACCTTGTCCTCAGGAGAGGTTAATGACTCCGTATGAGTCACCTTATAGGGTCGACACCTACAGTAGGAGGAAGGACTGGGATAACCATAGATGGGGGACGATGCCTCATGTTGGAGGAAGGGCTAGGATAACCCATGTAGGCTATGCGATGACACTCTCACTAGATGGGCCCTTATGCCTTATTTCTTGGTTGCCTCTAGAATTGTGTTCTAATTGTTGTTTTGGATTCATTTGGAAATGTTTTATGCTTTTTTCTTTGGTTACTTGGTTAATGGTTATTGTCTTGGTTTGTTTGTGATGAGATTTATGGCTTTCTATTTATTATGTTGACTCATGGATGTTGTCGTTTATGTCCTTTGTAATCTTTGATGTTGTATTTGGAGTTATTGTACTATGTTATTATTTATTTGAGTTATTCTTATGGCTTTCATGGTCATGATTACTTCCTTGTCACCTCTAAGCATGGGGGTGGGTTATTTATAAGGTCGGGTGGAATGTGCTCCGCACCCGTTGGGTTCCCCATCAATGTTTGTTCCTCTCAACATTCTTCAGTTGGAGCTTGTACTAGATATTCATTTTGTAATTCTGGCATTATTTGTACTATGTATTTATCCCACATGTATGAGATATTTCATTGTATTCTTTAGTGATCATGTAATATATTAAACGATGATGTATTATTTATGCACCTTTGTAACCATTCATTTTATGAGAGTTATTATGGTTGTATCATGTGATGTAATTATACTTTTACTTATGGTTACATGGATGTACTTCAGTAAATGGTTATTGTAATGTTATGATGAATGTAAGTTTAGATAAGTTATTTAGCTTTATCTTTTATTTTTTTGTTATGAGTTTGTTATGTGATGTGACCTCACGTGCCCCAGAGGACTTGACGTTATGATGTTATTGTGCAATGTAAATATTTTTTAATGTTTCGTTATATGTTTACTTTGTATTATTTTAAAAAATAAAAATGTGTGTAATATTTTGTCCTTTGGGGTTTGCATAATGGGCATTACACTAACCATAATAAAATGATAATATTTTTTTATAAGATTTTGGATATAAGTAGAGGACTCATATCCCAATGTGTTGCATATTTTTTTGTAATTTTTTTCCAAGTAAATAATTAATTATGATTTTTTTATTACAACTTTTAAAAAATATAAAAAACTTGTATGTCTAACCACTTTAACTTGGTCAAAACTTCATGAAATGGGTATGTGTAGGATCATCATGGAAAAAATAGGCCCTTAAGTGGCAAAAAATTTAGAAAAATCAGAGTTAGGAAACTTAAAATAAAAATTTGAATAAGTTATCTATATTATTTCAAAAATATGTAAGAATAGAATTTGTAGCCAATTGAATGTAGTTTCTAAAGTTCTACTAGGTTTATTTAAAAAAAAAAAATCATTTGGTGAAAATTTGAAATTTCGATGCAGTAGTACTTAAATTTCAGGGAAAAAATAAGTAGGTGTCTGTCTAACCACCCTAACCACAATAAAATGATAATTATTTTTTATAATATTTTAGACATAAGTAGAGGACTCATGTCCCAATGTGGTGCATATTTTTTTGTAACTTCTTTCCAAGTAAAAAATTAATTATGATTTTTTTATTACAACTTTTAAAAAATATAAATACTCATATGTCTGACCACCTTAACTTGGTCAAAAATTTATGAAATTCATTTCTTTTTTTTAATCCTATAGTATACAAAACATAGAATGTGACACATGTTTTGGATTAAAAAAATGTGATACTGTTTGAAAGTTATAGATGTTTTTCAATCAACCTATCAATTAGGACTTTAGTCATAATACAAATAGAAAATGAATAATAATTACTTACTAAATTAAAAGTAAGGCATAATTTATATTGGTGGAAATTTGGGAATCTCCTTTAAAAACCCTTTTCGTTTCATCAATTTTGGGCAAGAAAAAAGTTGTCAGCCACATATCCTACACATACCCATCATATCACCACTTTTTGGCCCATCATGATTATGCGCATACCCAAATTCAATTTTTTTTTTTAATCTTATAGTATGCGAAGCATAGAATGTGACACATGTTTCAGATTCAAAAAATGTGATACTGTTTGAAAGCTATAGATGTTTTTCAATCAGGCTGGGTAAGTTCACCAAAATGGTCGCACTTTTGTGGCCAAACTAACAAATAATGCGTTCGCGTTATAACGCATTCGCGTTATGGTTTTCTTTGCAAATTTTCTTTGGTATTTTCCTTGGAATACCAACCCAAAGGCTTGGAGGGCATTTCTAAAGACCAGAGACGTGTTTTTTTCCAAATTCAACAAATTTTCACATAATCGGGTTCGTGCTCACCATCAAGATTGCATCTGGTTCAATATCAAGAAAATAGAACACATGGGTAATGTTAGGTTCTTTATTAGCTTTCCAACGATGTAATTTTTTTCACTTTATAATAATGTTAAGCCTTTCATCCATAATTTCTTTTGTTTGTATGTCCGTTTTTCTTCAAAAAGTAGTGTTTGGTATTTTTTTCGCTGTAAATTAACGGTTCATCAAAATTTGAAATAAATTATATTTTTAGAAACTAGACTCCATTCTACAATTTTAAATTTTTTTTTTTTTAAAAAATCTATTAGTTTCAAAAATTTAGGGGAGCACGGCCAAAATTCTGCTTTTTAGGAAGTGCCCACTTAGAAAATTAATAAAAAATCAAATATTCATTAAAAAATTATTAGAAAATATCCAGTCCTTACTACATACTGTTATCTAACTTCTGACCAGAGTGATTTTAAAAATACTAAAAAAAAGTCCACCGTGCTTGGGTCACACAAGAGTTGTTATGTAATGTTTTTCTAACAGAAACAACATCAATTTGTGTGTGTCCCTCTTTTGAACCCCTTAATCTCAACCATTTTTAGAATAAATTAGTAGTTTAGAAAGTAGACTTGGAGCACTACGGTCCTTGTTTTTGTTCCATCTAAAAATTTTGAGTGTAGCTATCCTCAATTTCACGTCCAAGGTCAGTATTTCCTGATTTTAGAAAAAAAGTGGCCACTTAAGCCCCTTTTTTGGGAACCATCTTGGTGCACTTACTCAACTATCAATCAGGACTTTAGTCATAATTCAAATAGAAAATGAATAATAATTATTTATTAAACTCAAAGTAAAGCACAATTTATATTGGTGGAAAGCTGAGAAACTACTTTAAAAACCATTTCATTTTGTCAATTTTGGGTAAAAAAATGTCGTCAGGCACATACTCTACACATACACATCATATCGCCACTTTTTGGCCTATCATGATCCTACACATACCCATGTATGTCAACCATTTTAGGAGTTTCCTAAAAAAGTTAACATGCTCACATTTTGCTCTTTGCTACCATTGTATACAACTATTGGCGTAACTAGGAAATATATATAAATATATATACATCCTATCAACAATAAAGCATATATAATTGCAAGGTTGAGACACATTTTCCCAACAAATACATTTCTTAGAATGGGAGAAGTTAGGCACATCAAATATATTATCTTCAAATCTATACTACAAATCAAAAATCTAGTAGTTTGAAAGTTGTCTAAAGAAATGGGTGTGCTTGCAAGAGATCCTTCTAATCTTTTATGACTTTCTCCATAGCAGAATGAGCATAAAAGCTTTGGTATTCTACAAAATTAGGCCTACAAATGAGAAAATCATCCATGAGACTAACTAAAATTTTTTACTTTCATTCTAAGTTCTCTTATACCCATTTAGTTTTGTTGGGAAAAAGGTGTCTCAATCTTTGAGTTTTGGTATCATGTTTAGTTATTTAATATGAAAATTATATTTGATAAACTCTGCATGTTGTCTTGTGAGTTAAAACTTGCAGTTTCTATTTTGAGGATTCAATTTGGAAATTTACAATTAAAGGTGGAGTTATGCATGAAGACATTTTCTTTTTTTATGTTGAGTTTGCATGGAATGTGAGCTTTGGAGGCACAATTATATTTTGGAAAGTACATTTTTGCATGTGCATGTTTAGTGACAATTAGAAAAATTGCAATGTTGCATGTGGTGATGATTGGAAACTTGCCATTATGCATGTGTAGTGATTTTGACGCTTTCCATGTCGCATCTCCAACCTTGGGCAGTCGATTTAGAAATGTTTGCTTTTTGCATTGTAAGCTCCTATATATTGAGCACTTTTAGTTTGGAGTTTTAGTTGTTGTTTTATTGAAATATAGTTATGCTACTAAAATTACTCCAAATTTGAGAAGTGTGAAGACTCATACAAGAGCATAACTCTACAATTATATTGTAAGTTTTCTATTGTTGTTGAATAATACAATTAAGCTATTTTTTAGAGTGTGGGGTTTTTTTATGTAGAGAAGGGGTGGATAGCCTCAAAATAATATAAAACAATCAACTCCTCAAGTTTGCAAGCATTAAATGGTGAGTTTCTTTACTTATGTCTGCTAACTCCTAGTAGCACTCCATAATTTTTTTTCCAATGTAATTTTCAAACCGGACCTCATACCAAAAATCTAACTACAGATTTAGATACCCTTTATTCCCTTTGATAATATATCTCAATTGTAGGTGGGGGTGTTTTGAAACACAAAGGCTAAATTTATGTTGCTATGTTTTAAATTAGGCTTAATTTACAAAGAAATTATATGGTAAACCTTCTCCTAATCACAAATATTCACTCCACAATTCTAACTAGGTCAAAACTAGGCTAATACATTGAGATATTAGGATAGGGCTTGTGCAAACAAGGCCCTAACTCCATCCCCTACGTCTACAATCATAATAAACATAAATAACACCATATCAAGTTCCATTCCACCAATTTGTAGCAATTTCCACTAGTGGAATGGTGATTTGTTCCATTTTCTTGCTCAAACCCTCTTTCCTTAGGCTTTTCAAACCAGTTTTAGAGTTTTGGCTCTAACTCACTCAAATTTCAATGAAAACCCCTCAAACCAAAACCAAAAGAATGCTAACACATCTCTCTAAAAATTCCAATGAATATTATTACATTTACAACTTGTACAAAATCATACAAAGGCATATAGCAGTAGATTACACTTAAAAATTGTAGAAAAAATGAAGTTCTCTTTATTGCTTCAACACAAAAATCTTCAATAGAACCTTGGCTCAAATTTTTTTAGGAATTTTAAAAGTTGTTCAATCACAAAACAATGATTCATAACTAACTTTTGAACCACATGACTATTCATCTTCCAGATGGGACAAAATTGCAAAGTTGCAAAGCAACTTTTGCATCAAACTACAAAACATAACAAAAACTTGATAACTCTACCTAATACTAACCCCACATGACTTATTACATTGAAAATAGTCTAAATAGACCTTATTACATCAAAATTAGACTCAACAACACAAAAACTCAACATTAGATCAAAATTATACAATTTCACTAGGTGCCCTTGCACCATACACCTGGGGAGAAAAGAATTTAAAGCTCCACCTAAGATAAACTCTTGAATAGTTGGTCCATGCCTTTTAATGTCCTCCTATATCATCCAAGTTGCATCTTCATGAGGGAGACATTAAAATTTCACAAGATATTCATTATACACTTTGTGCCTTGTTTTGTTCACCTCCTTTGTGTCCAAAATACTTCCAGGCTTCAAAGGCTGACTTGGTGGTAGGTCCTTGACCTAATCTTCATATTTAACTTCATATGTACCTACTTCTCCACCTAAAAACATACATCCTTTGAAAGGATAAAGGTCAGAAACATTAAATATTGGAGAGATAGCAACTCCAGGAGGGAGTTCTATCTCATAGGAATTTTCACCAAATTTGTGGACCACCTTCAATGGCCTAATATTTTTCATCTGTAGCTTTTTGTATTTTCCCTTGGGTAGCCTTTCTTTCCTCAATTGTTCAAGTACTAAATCTCCCACCTTGAATTGAACATCTCTCCTCTTCAAATCTGCATGTTTCTTGTATTTTTCAACACTTTTTTGAAGGTTTCCTCTAACCTGCTAGTGTATTTCCCTCATGGCATCTTCAAATTATTCTCCCTCAACACTCCTCTTCTCCATTCCACTCGAATCCCTAAGCTCAAACATACCTCTAGGTTTCAGTCCATACACCACTTCAAATGGGCTTCTCCTAATGCTTCTATTGATATAATCATTATAGGCATACTCAGCTTGTGGAAGAACCAAGTCCCATTATTTCCATGTTCCTTTGTGAGAAACCTAAGTATATTTCCAAGTGACCTATTGACTACTTCAGTCTACCCATATTTTTCTAGATGATAGGCAGTACTAAAGATCAAGTTTGTTCAAAGCTTCCACCAAAGGGTCCTCTAAAAGTGACCTACAAACTTTGAATCCCTATCTAACATAATTATCAATGGTAGACCATGAATTCTATCTCTTTGAAAAATAACCCTGCTATATAAGAAGCATCCCTTGTGCACTTGCACAAAATAAAATGTGCCATTTTACTAAATCTATCAACCACAACAAACACACTATCAAACCCACTTTGAGTTTTTGGAAAACCTAACACAAAATCCATATTGAGAGAATCCCATTATTTATTAGGTACAGATCAGGGCTCATAAAGACCTGCATTTGAACTCGAACCCTTGGCTCTTACGAAAATTAAAGAACCTTCCACAAATTTTCTGACATCCACTTGCATCTTTGGAAAATAGTAAAATCTCCTTACCAGTTCCAATGTTTTATCCACCCCAAAATGACCTCCTAAGCAGCCAAAATGATTCTCTTTTATCAAGTTAGTTCTCATGGAGCACTTTGGAATACACAACTAAGCACCCTTGAACAATAATCCATCTTGTAACAGAAAATCATAATACTCATCATGAAAATCACCCTAAAACTGATCACAAATAACATATATGATGCAATTAGGGGAGGTATGCAACACACCCAACACAACTTCAAACTACAACAACAATTTTCAAGTCACAATCTGATCAAAATCCCATCATATCATCAAATCTACACTTTCCCTTATAGGACTAGGAAACCACTAAAATGAATATCTTTCCACAATCACACCCTTTCAGACCACAACTTAACTCACATTAGGGACCCATTATAGGGCTTAACAACATATCAATCAATCACTAATGACTCCTTTGCAACAATTATCTCAAACTTTCCTTTTTATGCCTTTTAGGGCCCAAATTAGCCCTCTTTCCCAAAGTAACTACTCACAAGCCTTCACAAAAACTTGAAAAATCAATTGGGAATCAATTCTTAGGTGTTCAAACCATGGAATCCGCCTTTTTTTTCTAGAGACGCAATCATCTAATGGCCAAACCATAAAACCCTCATTTCTAGCCTATAAACTAAGGGTTTATTGAAAATCAATCACCCAGTGCTCCTACAAACTTATCAATTCTTCAAACATGTCCAAAATAACCTGCTCAAACTCAAAACATCATAAAATAACCATTCCCTTACTAATTTCTCTCTTTTCCATACTAAAACAACTATTTTTCCTTTTGAAAAGCTTTAATTTTCACCTTAGGGCATCAATCCCAATGTAATTCTTCGCCTCCCCTACACTCAAAAACCTTATACACACCAAAATAAGTTATTTTATACCCATTCCACTGAGGTACATCATCTAAAGTAGGTGCAATGGGTTTATCACATTATGAAACCCTCAAAATCCAAATACCCTGTTTCAACCGGTTAGAGAAATCAATCAAGTAAATGCTCAAAAAATTATTATGAAACCCTAAAATTAGATCCAAATACAAGTTAAAACAAAATATTATGCTATTCCAAAGTTATTTAAATCAATGAAGTGTTGTATGACCTCTATAAGTGTTGGAAGATGTTAAAAATTAGAAAAATCTTTAAAAACAGTGTTAAAGCTTGATGTTTCTTCTTCAAATCTTCAAAAATATCCTTACAATGATGGATTTTCACATATTTATGCTTTTTTCTCAAGGAAATCAACTCTCTAACTTCCCATAACTTCCCTTAAAAAAAACAACTTTTACAACTTTATTGTTTTGACAACTTTGCGAAAAATGCAATTTTTGCAAATGTCAAACTAAGTACCCACCTAAAACACCTAATATGACTCAAAATGACCTATTATACTCTTAAATTTTCTTTAATACCTTATTTATGCAAGTCCATCAAAATGCTAAAGCATAGACACCAATTTCTTAACTTGACAACATTTATCTAATGGTGCTCCTACACCATACACCCCAACTTTGAGCTTTTCCAAGTCCCTTGGAAAGATGAATGTCACATGTCCACCTTTGTATTCTTCATGCCTTTGAATTCCTTGTCTTCAACTGGTCCATTATTTTCTTGTTCCTTGTTTCCTTTAACATTCTTTAACTTATCTTCATCTGAAACTTGCTTCTCACTGTCATGCAACACTATGGGGTACCTTTCATCTTTCCCTACTTCAAATACTATCATCTCTCCTTTATTTCCATATGTGTTATGAACTCCAACCTCTTCCTTCACTTTACCTTTCTCTCCATGCACCATCCACTGTCCAATACTCATGCCAACTACCCTTTCCTTACTGCCAACTATACCATCGGACTTTACTACCTTTGTCAGACCTATAAGTATTTCATTATCTGTCCTTTTGATTGCCAGACCCTCAGTACAAACCTTTATCTTGTTGTCCTCTATCCTTTCAATCTTGTGGCTCACTTTCCCATCAAGATTCACTAACTTTTCCTTCTAACAAACTACTATCCTCTTTCCCACTATCTTATCAATCTTCCAAGACTCTATTCCAACATCTTCATATTGCCTTTTTATTACACCAGCCATGGTCTCATCACAAAATTCTAAAATCTTGTCTTCTATCCCATCAATCTCAGTCCTAACACTTTTTAACTATCTTTTCACTCCCTTACCTACTACTATAGGGCACTCAACTATCCCAATCAACACACTTTTACTCTGTCATTTCCCTTTCAAAGGATTTCCACCCTTACACTACACTATGGTAGTCTGAGACACACTACTACTCACTTTCTTTTGCCACAAAATAGTATTTTTCCTCATGACTGATTGCAAATCACCTTCATGTCTTGTGTTTACTGTCCTATCTCTGTCATGCTTTACTTTGGCTTCCAAATCTATACTCTTACCTTTATATTCCTCATCATTCACATACTCTTTCTTCCTAACATAATGATCTCACTATATTCTTCTAGACCCTCAACCAATGGAGTTAACATGAACTCTCTCCCATCCTTTTCAATGATGTAGGTATTTTGTCTTCCATTATACAAGGTTGACCTATCAAACTACCAGGGCCTTCCCAACAATATATGACAACAACTCATGGGTAGTATATCACAAAGAACTTCATCTCTATATGGACCTATCTAAAATTAAACTCTAGCTTGCTCACTCACCATCAAAGACTAATTTTCACTAACCCATGACACCCTTTATGGCCTTTTTATAGGTACTCTTTGCAAATGCAATTTTTTTACCATCTCATTAGAAACAATATTATCTATACAACTAGAGTCAACAATCACTTTGCATACCTTGTCTCTACATTTGTAGGTTGTCCTAAACAAAGTTTTTCTTTGAAGCAGTTCTTCCTCCTTTGTGGTCTTCAAGATTTGTTTCTTCATCATCAACATTTCACCAATCTCAGGAGTAGCAACCAATCTATTGGAACTTGAACTACTTTTTTCCTCATCTTCATGAACAATTTGTGCTCTCGTATCTAGTTTTCTTTCTCCTCTACTTGTTGATGAACCACTCTTCTCAGGGCACTTCCAAGCTGGATACATCCATATTGTTGACAATGATAACACCTACCAACAAATGAGTTATAATTACTTCCACCTCCAAACCAACCCCTAGTACCTCTATATCCACCTCTGAAGTTTGAAATTTTTTCATCTCTCTTGATTGGTTCTTCTTCTCGTCTTCCTCTCATGGTGCTACCTTTTCCTCTAACTGTTTTCTCTTGTCTTCTCTTTACCTTCTCTTCATCCTTCAATGCCATTTTCTAACATTCCTCTACATTTATAGGATTAGTCAAAGCCAACTCATCCTATATATTCATTCTTAAGCCACCCAAGTACCTAGCAATTTTCTTATCTTCATTTTCATTGTGATTAGACCTCAAGCTCAATCTATAAAATTCCTCAATATATTCCTTTACATCCATTTCCTTTTGTCTGAAATTTTGCAACTTCTTAAACATTTGAATTATATAATCTAAAGGGAGAAACTTACCTTTTAGTTTAGCTACCATCTTGTCCCAATCCACAATCTTGGACTTTCCTTGTTTCCTTCTCTCTGACTGTAGATAATCCCACCATACAAGTGCATGACCCTTAAGTTTTGTTTTCACAGTCTTCACTCTCTATTCCTTAGGAATCTCTTCACATTCAAAATAGTTATCCAAAGAAGATATCCAATCCAGCGATTCCTCTTCATTCAAATTTCCACCAAACTTTGGCACATCTATTTTCACCTTGTACTTGTCACTTTTTATTGCCTTTATCAACTTAGCCATTCTCTGATCTTTTGGATCAAGTTCTTCTTCAACATCTTCTTCCTTTGATTCATTACTCTCAACTGCTTCTCTTCTCTTATTGGTTTCTAAGGCTCCCAATCTCTCTTTCAGTTCTCTGATCTCTTTAATGTACTGATTCTTCAAATCATTCATATCATTTGTTGTATTCTTTCCCTTTGGAGGAATCTTCACAATCTTGCTTCTTCACCTTCCAAGCTTTCTTTCACAATCTTCAATCTTTTTTCTATAGGAATATGGTACCTTCGCTCTGATACCACTTTGATACAATTAGGAGAGGCATGCAACACACCAAACACAACTCCAAAATGCAACAACAATTGTCAAGTCACAATCTAATCAAGATTCTATCATATCATCAAATCTACACTTTCCCTTGTAGCACTAGGAAACCACTAAAATGAGTATCTTTCCACAATCACACCCTTTTAGACCACAACTTAACTCACATTAGGTACCCATTATAGCCTAGCCTAACAACATATCAATCAATAACCAATGATTCCTTCGCAACAATTATCTCAAACTTGCCTTTTTACACCTTTTAGGGCCCAAATTACCCCTCTTTCCAAAGTAACTACTAAAAAACCTTCACAAAAACTTGAAAAATTGATTGGGAAGCAATTCTTAGGTGTTCAAACCAAGGAATCCACCTTTTTTTTCTTCAGAGAATCAATCATCTAATGGCCAAACCATAAAACCCTCATTTCTAACCTATAAACTAAGGGTTTATTGAAAATCAATCACTTAGTGCTCCTACAAACTTATCAATTCTTCAAACATGTCCAAAAGAACCTGCACAAACTCAAAATGTCATAAAATACTGCTTCCCTTACCAATTTCTCTCTTTGGAATACCAAAACCACTCTTTTCCTTTTGAAAAGCTCAAATTTTCACCTTAGGGCATCAAGCCCAACATAATTCATGGCCTCCCCTACACTCACAAACCTCATACACACCAAAATCAGTTAGTTTATACCCATTCCACTGAGGTATATCAACTAAATTAGTTGGAATGGGTTTATCACATTATGAAATCCTCAAAATCCAAATACCATGTTTTAGCCGGTTAGAGAAATTAGTCAAGTAAATGCTAAAAAAATTATTATGAAAGCTTCAAATTGGATCCAAATACAAGTTAAAATAATATATTATGCTATTCCAAAGTTATTTAAATCAATGAAGTATTGTATGACCTCTACAAGTGTTGGAAGATGTTAAAAATTAGAAAAATCTTGAAAAACAGTGTTAAAGCTTGATGTTTCTTCTTCAAATCTTCAAAAATCTCCTTACAATGATGGATTTTCACATATTTATGCATTTTCCCAAGGAAACCAACTCTCTAACTTCCATTAACTACCCTTTGAATTCTATGACTATTTGTATTCCCTTAAAAAATAACTTTTGAAACAACTTTATTGTTTTGACAACTTTGCCAAAAATGCAACTTTTACAAATGTCAAACTAAGTACCTCCCTAAAACACCTAATATGACTGAAAAATGACCTATTATACTCTTAAATGGTCTTTAAGACCTTATTTTATGAAAATCCATCAAAATGCTAAAGCCTAGACACCAATTTCTTAACTTGACAAGATTTTTCTAATGGTGCTCCTACACCAATGTACCTCTTTAAAGTCCTCATCTCCTTCATACATACCTTTTAAGGCATATATTCCCACACTTTGAAGTTGAATTTCTTGCACCAACATTGAACTTCTGCTCAAAGCATTTGCTTCCTTGTTTGACTGTCCTTTCTTATGATTTATGTTGAAAGTATAACTTTGTAGGTACTCCACCCACTTCACATATCTATAGCTCAATTTGTCCTAGCTGTTCAAAAAAATCAAAGCATGATTTTTAGTAAAAACAATAAATTCCTTGGGAAGGAGATAATGTCTCCACTTTTTAAGTGCTTGAACCATTGCATACAATTCTAAATCATAAGAATAGTACTTTTTCTTGGCCTCATTAAGCTTTTCATTGAAAAATGCTGCAAGTACGCCCTCTTGATTCAAGATTGCACCAATTGTAAACCCACTTGCATCACACTCTATTGTGAAGACTTTGTTGAAATCAGGCAATGCAAGGATGGGTTGTTGCACCACTCTATTTTTTAGATATTGAAAGATTTTCCTTGCCTCATAAGTCCATTGAAACCTTTTCCTTTTGTGCCCTTTGATGGTGTCAATAATTGGAGAGCAGATATGACTAAAATTCTTTATAAATTTCCTATAGAAACCAGTAAGACCATGAAAGCTTCTTACCTCCCCTAGTGATTTTGGAGTTGGAAAACTTAGAATTGCTTCTACTTTGGTGGAATCCATCTTCAATGAACCTTTAGAGATGACAAAACCAAGGTACACTAGTTCCTCTGAGATTTATCATCAACTTCTCTTCATTTAACTTCTACAAAACCATGTCAAGATGTTGCAAGTTTTCTTCCTTGGTCTTACTAAACACAAGAATTCCATCTAAGTATACAACAAAAAATTTCACTATGAAAGGCTTTAAAACCTCATTCATTAACCTCATAAAAGTGCTTGGAGCATTTGACAATCCAAATGGCATTACCATCCATTCACACAAGCCCTCATTGGTTTTAAAGGTGGTTTTCCACTCATCCACTTCTCTTATCTTAATATGATGATAGCAACTTTTGAAGTCAATTTTTGAAAAGTAACAAGGTCCTCCTAAACAATCCATCAAATCCTCCCTCCTAGGTATTGGGAACCCATACTTTATAGTGATTTTGTTGATTTCCCTTAAATTGGTGCACATTCTCCAATCCCCACCTTTTTTAGGTGCCAATACTATAGGAATAACACATGGACTTAAACTTTTCCTTATGAGACCCTTATCAAAAAACTCTTGTATTTGTTTCCTTATCTCTTCATTTTATTTAGGAGTCATCTTGTATGAAGCCTTATTGGGTAAATTTGCACCTAGTATAAAGTCTATGTGGTGGCTCACATCTCTGATGGGGGGCAAGGAACTAGGGAGTTCATCAACAACTATTTCTTGATACTTATTAAAAAAAAAATGTACTTCCTTGGGAACATTTTCCATGGTTGTTGTTGTAAAAATAGTTTTGGGTCTAATTATGATTGCATACCCCTAACCACCTTCCTCTTTCATGGTTTTGAAGAATTCTTTCTCCCTAACCAACATGACACTTGACCCAACTTGTGTATCTACATTCTCATCTTGCAAAGGAGTGAGGGTAAAGGACACAGTGCCATCTTTTTCAATCACACATATTTCTCTACCCATCATGTTTTTCTTTTTTGTCATACTACCAAGGTCTTTCTAGCAGCATGTTTCAAACATCCATGGGGATGATGTCACACAATATTTTGTCTTTATACCCCTCAATGTTAAACTATACCCATGTTTGTTCATTGAAAAAGACTTTTTGACTCTTATTTATCCAATAAACCTTATAAAGTGTGGGGTGTGGAATCCTTTTCATCTTTAGTTTTTCAACCATCTCCAAAGAAACTAAATTATTAGTTGAACCAAAATCTACAACAACCTTACATACCTCGCCTTGTGATTTGCAAGTTGTTCTAAACAAGGAATTTATTTGTGGAGGCTCCTTCACCACAAGAACCTTGAGTAGTGTTCTTCTCATCATCATATTCTCTCTAACCTTTGGAGCAACATGTTGAGAAGGAGAGTTAACACTCTCACAATCTTCCTCTTGCACCAATTGTGTTCTCCTTTCACCACCATGAGATGTTGAAGGTTGTTTCTCTGGGAACTTCCATGCTTGATGACCAAATTGGTTACACTCATAACATCTCCTTGAAAAGGTGTTTGAACCTCTGCCTTGTCCTCCAAATTCACCTCTACCATTAGGTCTTCTACCTCTGAATCCACCTCTTGACTTAGAGCCTTGTTCTTGATTGCCACTTGACTCTCCTTGTGATATTTTTGTTTGCCCTCTTCCACCATAGAATCCTCTACCCATGAAGTTATTTCCTCTACCTCTACTTTATTTTCCCTTATTTTCAATTTCTCTTTTGCCCTACTAGCCAAATTAAAGCACTCTTCCACCATTCTAGGGGTGGAAAGACTTAATTCATCTTGAATGCTTAACCTTATTCCATTCATATATCTTGCTATCTTCTCAACCTCATCTTCAACATGACCTACTCTAAGGCTCAATTTGTGAAAATCTTCTATATAGGCCATGACATCCATTACCTTTTTCTTTAAGTTTTGTAACTTCTTGAATGTTTGAATTGCATGGTTACTGAGCATGAATTGTCTCTTAACCTTAGACACCATCTTATCCCATAAATTTATTTTTACATTTCCCTTTTTCACTCTCTCCTCAGGTACATAGTTCCACCAAGTTAGGGCAATTCCTTTCAACTTAGTCTTAGCAAACTTTAACTTTTGTTCTTCTACTACCTCCTTGTATTCAAAGTAATTTTCAAGTGCATCAATCCAATCCAATACTTCTTCACTATCCATCTTCCCACTATACATGGGAAATTGCATTTTCACTTCATTAGTATCTCCTTTGACATCAACATCTTAACCATCCTTCTTTCATCAAGTTCCAACTCATCGTCACCTTGGACTACTCTTTGACAGTTTTCATTCTCACCCTCTTCCTCTTCCTCTTGATCACTCTCCTCTTTAGTGGCCTTACCTCTTCTTTGATTTATTTCTAAAGCTATAAGTCTGGCTAAAACTACTTCTTGAGACTCCTTCATAAACCTTATTTCTCTAGCAATGACTGCACTACCTTTAGCAGGCTTCTTGTCCTTCAATTTGCAACTTTTTTTTCTTCAAACTTCAACCCCTTTCCTTCGAAAGATCAAAACCTATGCTCTGATACCAATTTGATGAGGATCAGGGGCAATTAGCCTCAAAATGATCTAAAAAAATCAACACCTAAAGTTTCCAAGCATTAAATGGTGGGTTTCTCTACTTATGTCTACTAACTCCTAGTAACACTACATAATCTACTTTTCCAACATAGTTTTCAAACTAGAGATCACAACAAAAATATATCTATATATTTAGATACCCTTTATGCCCTTTGACAACATATATAAATTGCAGATGGGGGTGTTTTATAACACAAAGGCTAAATTTATGTTACTACGCTTTGAATTAGGCCTAATTAACAAAACTTGAAGTATATAGTAAACCTTCTCCCAATCACCAATATTCACTCCATAGTGCTAACTAGGTTACATGGCATCCAAAATAATGTATTTTATCAACTAAAACACCCACCAATTCACTCATTATCAAAACCCTACCTCTACTTATCAAAACTAGCCTAATACAATGAGATATTAGGCTAGGGCTTGCACAAACAGGGTCCTAACTCCATCTCCTACATCTAAAATCATAATAAACATAAATAACACCCTATTTAGTGCCATTCCACTGATTTGTAGCAATTTCCACTTGTGGAATGGTGATTTATTCCATTTTCTTGCTCAGACCCTCTTGCCTTAGGGTTTTTTGACCACTTTCAGAGTTTTGGTTCTAACTCACTCAAATTTCAATGAAAACTCCTCAAACCAAAACCAAAAGAAGGTCAACAGATCCATTTGAAAATTCCAATGAATATTATTGCATTTACAAATTTTACGGAATCGTACAAAGGCCTATAGTAGCAAATTACACTAAAAATTATAGAGAAAATGAAGTTCTCTTTATTGCTTCAACACCAAAATATTCAATAGAACCTTGCCTCAAAATTTTTTAGGCATATTTAAACTTGTTCAACCACAAAAAATGGTTCATAACCACTTTTGAACCACATGACAATTCATCTTCCAAATGGGACAAAATTGCAAAGTTGCAAAACAACTTTTGCAAAAAATTACAAAGCATGACAAAAACTTGACAACTCTACCTAATACCAACCACACATGACTTATTACATTGAAAATTGTCTAAATAGACCTCATTACATCCCAATTAGACTCAAAAACACAAAAACTCAGTATTAGACCAAAATTGGACAATTTCACTAGGTCCCCCTGCACCATTTTTTCTCCGGAAAGGGTTTTCCACATGTAAAATTACTTGTTATGATTTCATTGTTTATCTATTTATGATATGTATGTGAATCTAAATTTGTAATAGTTAAATATTTTTAAGAATTTTTTGTATCTCTCTCCTGCTTAGATTAATGTAGGAAGCATCTTCCATGCACTCAGCTTCGTTTTAGTTGGTATCAGAGCCTAACCAACTTTCATTTTGTTACTAGGTTTGAAGGATTTTTGAGCTACTCTTTGTTTCAGTGAGATTTTGTAGAAGAATATTTGATGACCTTGTTGTAGGAAAAAGATGGAAAGCACATCTCATAGAATCAAAATGAAGAATTTTAATGGTGGAAATTTTGAGTGTTGGAACTATGACAATTCTAGTCATTTCAGAAAAGAGTCCAAGGAAGAGAGAAAAAAAAGAAAGATAAAAGTAGTTTCTCATATTTTGACTCTAATATATCCTCTCAAGATGACGCAAATGCATTTGTTGCATCTTTGGAAACACATGCATCAGAAGATGCGTGGTTGATAGACTTGAGTGCTTCCTTCCACATGACCTCTCATAGAGGTTGGTTTTTGAAGCATGATTAATATGATGATGGGAAGGTGTATCTTGGTGATGACTCTCACCTGAAGATCATTAGTCACGGGAGAGTCAAAATTAGATTCCTTGATGGAAGAGTGAAGGGGATTGATGGTGTAGATTAGATATGCTAGGTTTGACACAAAACCTACTTTCCGTGAGTAAATTGAATGATTCAAGAGTGCAAGTTTTTTTCTGAAGTGGAGGATGCATGATAAAAAAGAGGAGCTATGGTGTTAGCTAGGGTTTTTTAAATCGACACCTTGTTCAAGATAGATGCATGCACTATTCAGTGCAATAGTTTCTTTGAAAACCAAAGAATAAATCTTTGGATTATTCATCCTCACTATTAGATTGAGTAGAGAAATTTTTAGAAACTACATCTGATGGTCATGCATTTTGGGTGCTTAAGGGGGCTGATTCCTTCAAAATGAGGCTTCCTGAAGAGAAGAAAATTCTATGGAATCAATGACTTGGTCACATATCTGAGAAGGGTCAAGATTAGAGTCCTAAAATATGAGAGCCTTGTTTAAGGAATTGATGATTCTAATCTTGAGTTCAACTTTTGTGAACATTGTGTTTATGGAAAACAACACTGTGTTACTTTTCACTCTAGTTCTCACAAGTCTTTTGGGATTTTGGACTATATTCATGCAAATGTGTTTGGTCCTATGAATGTTACTTCATTGTCAAAGTATGTATATTTTTATTCTTTCATAGATGGATACAGTAGATGGATATTTGTTTATTTCATCAGGAGTAAATTAAAAGTCTTTAGCCAATTTAAGGAGTTTAAAGCCTTGGTAGAAAATTAGACTAGTAGAAGGATTAAGTGTTTAAGGAATAAAAATGGTGATGATTTTTGTTCAACAAAATTCAAAAATTTCTATAAAAATCACGAAATTGAGAGATATAAGACAACTCCATACACCCAACAACAAAATTGATTTGTAGAGAGGATGAATATGATGTTGATGGAGAGGGATAGGAGTATGCTAAGTGGTGATGGCATTGATAATAACATCTAGGCTAAATCCATAGCCACTACATGTTATTTAATCAACAAATCTCCTACATCAGCTCTTGTTGATAAGAAACCCATGGAGGTGTGGTCTCGTAAAAAGCCTTTATTGAGACATCTCAAATTATTTGGTTTTGAAGATTATGCTCATGTTCTGATTGAGAAGAGGTCTAAGTTGGAGAACAAGGAAGTTAAATGTATCTTCATCAACTATAGTGTCAGTGTGAAGGGGCACAAGCTTTGGGATTCAAATGCCTAGAAGGTTCTCTATAGTAGAAGTGTAGTTTTTTAGAGAGATGAAACCTTCCATATTTCAGTTACAGCTAGAGAAAGAGGAGAAATAAAAGATGGTAGTTTAGATTCCTCTTACTCCGATGAAAGAATAAATACATACTCTTGTTGAGATTGATGATCATGAGGAGAGTTTGAGAAGCTCTAAAATTTCTAAAGAAGAAGAAGAACCTCAACCTCAGCAATTCAGGAGATCTACTAGAGATAGGCGATAACCTAATAGGTTTGGATATTCACCTAAAAGGTTTGGTTATTCATTGTTTGATTCTAGTAGTATTTTTTCTTTTATTTCTAACACTAATGAGCCTAGGGCTATTAGCGAGGATATGGCTATGAGTGATGCAGATTCCTAGATGAAAGCCATGGATGAAGAAATGGCTTCATTGAAGAAAAATGATACATGGGATCTGGTACCTTTATCTGATGGACAAAAACTTGTTAGATGCAAATAGGTGTTTAGGAGAAAATATGGTTTGTATGGTAGCATTGAGAAGCATAAGCCATGGTTGGTTGCTAAGGGGTATTCTTAGGTGGGGGGAATTGAATATGGTGAGATTCTATCTCCTATTGGGAAGTTGACATCTATCCAATTTTTGTTATCACTTGTAGTAGTGTATGATCTAGAAGTGGAATAGATAGATGTGAAGATAACATTCCTTCATGGTGGCTTAGATGAAGAAATATATGTCACAACCTTAACAATACATGGTTAATGGTAAATAAAGTATGGTATGCAAGTTGAAAAGGTCTTTATACAATTGTAAGAAACCTCCTAAAATGTGGTACCAAACATTTGACACTTTTATGTTGAGTTTGGTATTTTTGAGATCTAAATATGATCATTGTGTTTACCACAAAACTGTTAATGATCATTTTGTCATAATTGTATTTTATGTTTATGATATGCTCTTTTTGGGAAAGATAAAAGTTTGATTTCAGATTTGAAGTCCTAGCTTTCATCATATTTTGAAATGAAGGATTTAGGTGCAGCTCGATATATCTTAGGAATGGAGATCAAAAGATATAGAGCTAATAGACAACTTTGGTTATTCCAGAGGAAGTATGTGAATGTAGTGTTGGAGAGATTCAACATGGCAACTTGTAGATAGTTAGTTGTTCTTGTATTGCAAGGGATGAAGCTTTCTATGCCAAACTATCCAAAGTATCCTTCTAATATGGAGTACATCCCCAAAGTACCATATGTGAGTGTTGTTGGTAGTCTAATGTATATTATGGTCTATATGAGGCCATAAATTTCCCAAGCAGTGAGAGTCTTAAGTTTTTTTATAGCTAATCTTGGATGGGTGCATTGGAATGTAGTTAAGAGATTGTCTAGATACTTGTGGGGTACTTCCGAGTATGCCTTATATTTTCATGGTTATCCTATTGAACCTCAACATTTAGTTTATATTCATGAGTTTATGGATTCTGATTGGGCGGGGGATATTGATACCAAAAGATCCACCAATGGATATGTATTCATGATGTTTGGTGGTTCCATTAGTTAGATGAGTAAAAGGAAAGTTATAGTTGCTTTTTCCATTACAGAAGTATAGTACATGGTAGCTACTCATGATTTTTAGGAAGCTATTTGGCTTAAGCACATGGGTTTTGATGTAGGGGAAATTACTATATGACAATTAGAGTGTCATTTTCTTGGAAAAGAATCCTACTTTCCATGCCATAACAAAGAATATTTATGTGTAGTTTCATTTTGTTAATGATATGGTGGAATACATGAGGGTTAAATTGGAGAAGGTTGACACCTTGATGAATGTTGCAGATGCATTGAAAAAGCCAGTGAGAATAAAGAAGTTTAGATGGTGTTCAAAGTCTATGGGCCTCATGACCTCTAGCAGTTAAATCATGTTACTTTCATTGGGTATTCAAAGGTGTTCAATACGTAGGAGAATGTTGGGGAAAAGAAGGTGTCTCAACCATTGATTTTTTTGTAACATGTTTAGTTATTTACTATGGAAATTATATTTGATAAACTTTCCATATTTTCTTGTGATTTATAACTTGTGATTTCTATTTTGAGGAGTCAAGTTGGAAAGTTGAAATTACAAGTGGAGTTTTGCATGAAGGAATTTTCTATTTTTGTGTAGAGTTTACATGGAATGTGACCTTTGGAGGTACAGTTATATTTTGGCAAGTGCTTCTTTTGCATGTGTAGGTTTAGTGACAATTGGTAGTTGCAATGTTGCATATGGTGAAAATTGGAAACTTACTATTATGTGTGTGTAGTGTTTTTGGTGCTTTCCATTTTCCATCTTTAGCCTTTGGCAATCAATTTAGAAATGTCTAATTTATGCATTGTAAGATCCTATAAATTGAGCACTTGTATTTTGGAGTTGTGGTTGTTGTTTTATTGAAGTGCCGCTATGCTGTTAGAGCTACTCTAGAATTGAGAAGAGTGTAAAGACTCTTGCAAGAGCATAGCTCTGTAATTATATTGTATCACGTTTATTGTTGCTAAATAATATAATTGAGCTATTTTTTTGAGTGTGGGGTTTTTCACTCGAAAGGGTTTTCCCTATGTAAAATTATGTGTTATGATTTTATTATTTATTTATTTATAATATGTATGTGCATCTAAATCTGTAATAGTTAAAGGTGTTTTATAAAATTTTGCAACTTCCAACTATTTAGATTAGTGTAGGAAGCTTCTTTCGTGCAATCAACTTCCTCTTAGGTTCTATCTAACTATTGTATCTATGTGTTTTGTATTTTAGTTGGATGATTAGATACTCAAGTGAATATACAAAAGGGTTTCATTTTCCCATAAAAAAAGTAGGGTAATGGGATGGATTTACATCATTTGTTACCCAAAATCCACAACAAAAATTACAAGAGTTAAATCATTTTGTGGGTGGGTGCAAGACCAAGATACTTAAATTATTTTACAGCCTTCTGAGGGAGGATGACCCAACCAATGTAACCTAGGATCTAGTCACCCTACTCTCCCCTCTCTAAGAAAACTAAAGATAAATCAATCATTTCTATTCATATCAAGAATTGAGAATATAAAGCGAATGAAAACAAAGCAATACTAAACAACTAGTTGAAGCTATAAATTGTAGAAATAGATATTGATGGAAGGGAGCTCTTTTTTTTTTTTTTTTTCTGTAAATCACAACATTAAATAAATTTTAGTACATTCCTCTATGACCCAAAATAAAGTGCTCTCTTTGATTTCCTCAGTGTTGAGTTATTGTTGAATTGATGAAAAAAGAGAAGCAAATGGAAGGAAATAAATACAATTTTAGTGCAATAATATAATTGGAAAAATTATCATTTGAAGTGGATGAATATATGATATTGCACTTATCAATGTTTCATTTTAGTTTGTGGAAGTATCTTTGATATCTAAGATTTTTTATTGTCAATTCGTATTGGATTTATTGCAATTATAATTATGGTCTCAATTACATTTGTCTTTTATGTTTGACGATAATCATTTGATTGTTGTGTTTAGTATAATTTTTATGGGTGTGGATTATTGTATAAGAATGATGTAATCACAAAATTCTTTACCACATCTAATTTTAGAGGGACCTCAATGCATATCCCATTGCATATCCCATTCATATGTTGTGTCTTTTGTCTATACATTTCAATAAGTTTAGGTGGTATCACAAATGCAAATATCAAATCTCATTCTTTATTAGTTAAATTTACATTCAATATCTACTTATTCATTTTTATTTGTCAAATTTTGTCTTGTAACTAACACCTTCATGAAATTTGTTTTCTCTGAAATGAATTAAGCATCACTAAAATTCAAATGGTTGTTTATAAAAATTGCTTTCAATTTGAAAAACCATATCTCAATATATTCTATATAAACAAACAAAATCATTAATACATGCTAATATTTACAATATGAAAAATATAAAGAAATATTTTAAATAAGCCATGAAACAGATTTCTTTAGTTCAATTTGAATACCAGTTTTCATTATTATTAAAATTGAATGATTACTTTAACAATTTTGAGAAGGTTCCAACAAATTTCTCTCTTAAACGATACTATAGATTTATTAATCTTTCCAATTGTACTCTTGACTCTCGAAACACTGATCTCCATTTTTAATGAGTCACAATACTATATTTAGTTCCATACATTAGATATGAGTTAAGTATAATATTAAAAAGCTTAGAAAACTAATATCAAGATAAAAGTTAAATTCATGTGTGCAAGCCATACGGCACTGCTATTAATCTTCATGAAACACCAATTTCACATTGGTTGACGATAGATCTAATTATTTCCTCTGTTTCCATTGATTGGATTTAATCTAGCCTGCATGTCTCTTACCTATGTTCTTGATTTATACTAATTATTTGTATCTGCTTGTTCCAGTTACAATTTTTGGTGACTCCGGATAGCAAAATTTATATATATTTTCAGCCTCTGTTCCAAAAATTTCTTGAAAGCTTCTAGCATCTCTAACTAATAATCTATTACAAAATAACACCTTGCTTACCACTCTGTATAACTCTTAAATGATGAGGACTATGGCATATATTTATTACAGCTTCTTGTGATTGACTTGGAAACCTCCATTGGGATACAAATGCATGCGATTATTGACCATATTCAATGATTTGTACGCTGGGTTAAAATCTTTTTTTAAGGTGCTTCTATAACAAAGGTCTGTTCCAATGGATTTTTATTTTGATGTCTAGTTCGTTAAATAGTAGTATGGGGAATCATCTACAAACAAAAATCAACTAAACCAAAGCATATTGACTATCTATAGTTATTTGAAAATTAGGGTGGAGTTACTGTAACTGTATTTCCCAACTGTTTTGTTTTCCGGTGCCATATGAGTTGCATAGTTAAACATATATAATATTAACTCTCGATCTGGGACTCAAACAATGGAACTGATATCATATACTGAAAACTCAAATGAATGATGCATCTAACTTTGGGAAATTATCAGGCCATTTACACTATAGATTTTGTTATTAATATATACTAAGGTGGAATACTAAGGGACTCTCAAGAAAAAATAGAAAACCTCGTGTCTTACTGTTATTTATCTGGAATTTGTGCATGTACACGTGTTGACCTACTGAGACCCTGAACTTCAGTTTTTGTGAACTCCTTGACTTGTCTGTATTGTCTCCAATTCATACAATAAAGTGCTTGGAAATATCCAAGATATACAAGAGATTCAAAGAATATTGTAAAGAAAATGAAGAGAACAAAGACATGATTATGTGGAAGAGAGAAATTGGGATTACAAGAGGTTGTGGAGACACCAAAGTTCAAGCAAAGTTGACTATCAAAACGTTTCTGCAGCAAACCATTTGAGAATACTACGCAGATCTAGTGTTCATGTTATTGTATTAGATGTATAAGTATCAAATGAGCTCAACTAAAACTGAAAAACAATGACACTTGATGCAATTAAATCTTAAATATCTCCATAATGAAAACACTTCTCTGAACCTACATATTAACCTTTCAAACAACAGTTCTCATCCCAAGGGAAATGCATTAACTCTTTTAACTCAAATTCCTTGTTCCTGCAATCGAACAATCAATATCGTATACAGAAACAAGGACAATAGTAGCTTTGCCAATACGGGATCCTCTGGTCAACAACTCTGGACAAAAGAAGTATTCATCCTCTTTTGTGTGCTTTCCATTAAAATTTGAGAAGAAACCCTCTACTGAACGATGATTGATTTTGTTGAGATTATCCACTATCGTCCCTCTACACACATGGAAGCCGAGGAAAAAGATACTTCTGTACCACTACTCAACCCACTCATCTCATATGGATCTAAACTGGGAAGAGATGCTTATTGGCAGGCAGGGGTGCAGCAATACAGATGCTGTGTTGTAACAGAATAAATGACAGAACATGAAAATAACAAAACACAGTACACAAAGACAACAATGACACAAAAATTTAAAGATTTATATATTCCTCATTTGCTTTCCAAAATTACAAAATTATAGAGTACATGCTCTGTTTCACTTCAAAATAAAATATAAACAATTTGGATTATTGTCCAATACAATGGTGCTACACTCACACCTATACTGTTGCTTGTTGCAGTGCTGAACTGCTTCTATTAAACTCTTGTGTTGCTGTAACTGGTTGTTGCATCTAATAAACATTCCCTTCTACCGTGTCCTTGTTCTATGTTGAACATTCCTTCTATTGCTGCAGGGTATTCTCAAAATACAAAAAACTTCTTCTCACAAAAAGCAATAGTTGCATTTCCTTTTTGTTTGCATATGTTAGCTCAATTTAAATGAGCGCTCGATTTCAAATTCAAAATCACCTAACATATTAAATGTTGCAAGTCAACTGGTTGTAGGTATACGTTGGGGGTAATTTGAAGTAATTCCTAAAAATATGACATGGGGGCAGACATCCTCTGATGAGGATTAAATATTTCTAACACTCCCCCTTAATCTGAAGTTGGTTGTCATTTTGTTGTTTCTTTTCGGAGCTGCTCTCTGAAGCTACCCACAATACCAAGCCTATCTCTTAGGTGTTCAAAGTTGTCTCTTGGTAGTTCCTTGGTGAAAATATCAGCAAGTTGTTCTTCAAATCTACAATACTACAATTCAATCTCACCTTGTTCCATAAATTCCCTTATAAAATGATATCGGATCTCAATGTGTTTGTTGCGTCCATGGAAGTTTGGATTTTTTGTCAGAGCTATTGAAGAAACATTGTCACAATATATGACTCTATTGTCTTCTTGTTGTTCCTTCAAATCTACAAGGATTCTCCTCAATAAAATAGCTTGACACGTTGCTGCATTTGCTGCAATGTACTCAACTTCTGCTATGCAGAGAGAGACAATAGCTTGCTTCTTGGATTGCAATGAAATTGCACCTAATCTCATGTGGAACACATATCCTGATGTGCTATTCCTATCATCTACATTTCTTACCCAAACACTATCTGTGAAACCAACTAACTTGAACTCATTTGATGCTCCATACAAAATTCCATAACTTGTTCCATTCACATACCTCAAGATTCTCTTTCCTTTTTGCCAATGTGTGTCTTTATATTTTTTTATTAACTTAGAAATTAGACTTACTACATACATTAAATCAGGCCTTGTTGATGTCAAGTACATCAAACTTCCAACCATGCTTTTGTAGAGAGTTGAGTTCACATCATTGTTGTTTTTTCTTTGTGCAGTTTCTGACCTATTGATGTTGGTGTTGGTGTAGGTTTGTTGTTCTGCATTTTGAACCTCCTCAAAATATGTTTGGCATAGTTAGTTTGCAAAATGAATATGCCATGCTCCATTTGCTAAACTTCTATCCCAAGAAAATATTTAAACAAACCCAAATCCATCATCTCAAACTCATTCTTCATCACTTATTTGAAATCAACAATCAAGTTATCATTGTTTCTAATAAAAATCAGATCATCTACATACAAAACAACAATTAAAATATCGCCTTTTGTTGCTTGAGTGTAAAGTGTGGGCTCACTGTTGCTTTTGCTAAAACCATTACTCATTAAATATATATCTATTCTACTGTACCATGCTTGAGGTGCTTCTTTCAGCCCATAAAGAGCTTTTTAGAGCCTATATACCTTATCCTCTTGCCCTGGGAATTCATAGCCAGGTGCTACTCCACATACACTTCCACTTTTAGCACTCCATTCAAGAAGACTGACTTTACATCCATTTGAAACACTTCCCAATGATGTTGGGTTGCAATTTCTATGACTACCCGAACTATTTGCAGCCTTGCAACTGGTGCATAAGTCTCATCATAGTCTATATCGGGTTGTTGTTTGTATCCTTTCACCACTAACCTTGCTTTATGTCTTTCAATTTTACCTTCTACTAAACACTTGGTCTTATAGACCCACTTCACTCCAATCACTTGTTTACCCTTGGGTAAATCATTCATCTCCCATGTTTGGTTCCTCTCTATAACTTCCAACTCTTCATCCATAGCCTTACACCACTTGTCTTCTTTTACTACTTCCTCAAAGTGTGTTGGATCACTATAAGAGAATAATGCAAAATCTAAATTCTTATTGAAGTCAGCATGCCTAGTGTTGTCATAAATCTCCCTTACACTCTTTGTCTTTAATGGCATCAATGATGCAAGTGTAGGGTTTGAATTATCTTCTGAGCTACTGCTACTCTGACCTCTGGAGTTGTTGTATTGCTGATTGTTTGGGCTACTATTCTGTTGTATTCTGGAGTTGTTACTCTGTTGTGTTGTTCTAAGTTGTTTTGTTGAACACAGTTAGAGTTGTTTTGTTGAGTACCGCCAGAGTTATTTTGCAATGCTCTGCGATAGTTTCTCTCTGAGTTGCTGCTCTCCTGAGCTCCTTCTAGGTTGTTGTCTTCTGAAACTTTCGCATCATCAAGGGGTATTGTGATTGAAATACCCATGGTGGTGTCCACCGTTCCATCCCATGCTTCATTCTCAATGAACACATCCCTACTAATCACTACCTTCTTGGTGACAAGATTGTACATCTTGTAGGCTTTTGACTCTTCACTATAGCCTATGAAAATGCATTTTTCTCCTTTATCATAAAATTTCTACCTCTTCTCTTTTAGAACCAATGCATATGCCACACACCCAAAGATTCTTACGTGCTCAACACTCTACATGTTTTTTTTCCAAGCTTCTTGTAGAATCCTATCACAAAGCCTTTGTGGGACACCTATTCAATATATAAATAGTTCTTGCTACAACTTCACCCCAGAAAATGTGTGACAACCCTTTTTCTTTCAGCATACTTGTTGTCGTGTCTTGAATGGTTCTATTTTTCCTTTCTGCCACTCCGTTTTGTTGTGGGTTATATCTTGTTGTGAATTGTTTATGAATTCCCCCACTCCTTCAAAAATCTAGGAACTCTTTGGAGATGTACTCTCCCCCTCTATTTGTTCTAAGGGCTTTGATATAGTGTCCACTTTCCTTTTCAACCGCTACCTTAAACCATTTAAATTTCTCAAAGGCTTTCGATTTGTTTTTCAAGAAATAGACCCAGATTTTTTTGCTATAATCATTTATGAATGTCATGAAATATGTGTTTCTAGCTAAGGTGGTGGTTTTCATGGGTCCACACAAATATGAGTGCACTAATTCTAATGGTTCTTTTTATCTCCTAGAGTACCCTAATTGAAAGGGTTACCTATGCTGCTTTCCTAAAATGCGGACTTCACATTTACCATCGGGTTCTACAATGGATGGTAAACCCCTAACCATTCATTTCCTAGACAATAAACTTAAACTAGAAAAGCTTAAGTGCCCATAACTTAAATGTCAAAGTTTGGATGGGTCTTTGATGACTATTCTGAATGCAGACTGTTGTTCCATAGTTGATTGTTCTTCTGCTGTCAGCACCGGTGAACATTGTTGTTTCTATCCTTTTGATGTGTCTATCA
>VDFB02347032.1:41351-110585 GCA_007258455.2 Sequoia sempervirens
AAGTTGTAATAAAAAAATCATAATTAATTATTTACTTGGAAAAAAATTACAAAAAAATATGCAACACATTGGGATATGAGTCCTCTACTTATATCCAAAATCTTATAAAAAAATATTATCATTTTATTATGGTTAGTGTAATGCCCATTATGCAAACCCCAAAGGACAAAATATTACACACATTTTTATTTTTTAAAATAATACAAAGTAAACATATAACGAAACATTAAAAAATATTTACATTGCACAATAACATCATAACGTCAAGTCCTCTGGGGCACGTGAGGTCACATCACATAACAAACTCATAACAAAAAAATAAAAGATAAAGCTAAATAACTTATCTAAACTTACATTCATCATAACATTACAATAACCATTTACTGAAGTACATCCATGTAACCATAAGTAAAAGTATAATTACATCACATGATACAACCATAATAACTCTCATAAAATGAATGGTTACAAAGGTGCATAAATAATACATCATCGTTTAATATATTACATGATCACTAAAGAATACAATGAAATATCTCATACATGTGGGATAAATACATAGTACAAATAATGCCAGAATTACAAAATGAATATCTAGTACAAGCTCCAACTGAAGAATGTTGAGAGGAACAAACATTGATGGGGAACCCAACGGGTGCGGAGCACATTCCACCCGACCTTATAAATAACCCACCCCCATGCTTAGAGGTGACAAGGAAGTAATCATGACCATGAAAGCCATAAGAATAACTCAAATAAATAATAACATAGTACAATAACTCCAAATACAACATCAAAGATTACAAAGGACATAAACGACAACATCCATGAGTCAACATAATAAATAGAAAGCCATAAATCTCATCACAAACAAACCAAGACAATAACCATTAACCAAGTAACCAAAGAAAAAAGCATAAAACATTTCCAAATGAATCCAAAACAACAATTAGAACACAATTCTAGAGGCAACCAAGAAATAAGGCATAAGGGCCCATCTAGTGAGAGTGTCATCGCATAGCCTACATGGGTTATCCTAGCCCTTCCTCCAACATGAGGCATCGTCCCCCATCTATGGTTATCCCAGTCCTTCCTCCTACTGTAGGTGTCGACCCTATAAGGTGACTCATACGGAGTCATTAACCTCTCCTGAGGACAAGGTTATGACTTTTCCAACCAAAGCCTTCTCAGTCTACCATTAGTCTCTGATAGCCCTATTAGGATGGGGTTAGAAATCAAATAGAATAGATAAAAGTGACAACCAACACTTCTAAACTATAAAACCACATCCAAACAAGAGAAAACAAATAATGAAGAGAATCAAAAATACAAAACATAAAAGAAAACACTCGCCATTATGGTTGATTCTTTCTCTTGCTCTCCTTCTTCTTGTTATGCAACGTTGCCCTCAGATTTGTTGAAACACTTGTGCAAAACCTGCAAATGGTAGCAAGAAAGTTGGAGAAAAATAGTTGTTAAGCTGAAAATGGAGAAGGAAGGTTATTTTTATAGACAACCATTCGAATGGACGGTTGAGATTAATCTTCTAGAAAGATTCCAAGATCAATGGATGAGAATGCATGAGAGAGATGTTACAGAATGGATGGTTGAGATTAAGTCTCAGAAAAGATGCCAAGATCAACGGTCTAGAATTGATGCACCAAGAATATGCCATGCATGGAAAAGTTATGACGTTGATGGCTATGACGCCTAACAGCTATGACAGACATGCAAGACATGCAGGCTATGATAGAAATGAATGTTATGATAGAGGATTATGACAGAGCATCTTTGACTAGGTGGAGGTGCATAAATAATTTATTTTAAATTATTTATTCAAAAATGGAGAAAATGGACAAGTGGAATGGAAAAAAAATAATTTATCCAAATTATTTATTTAGAGAAAATGAAAAGAGGAGCATTTAATTAAATTTATCAATTTAATTAAATGGAGAGATGGAAATTAGACATGGATAATTAATTTGAATTATTTATCCAAAAGAGAGGAATGAAACACAAGTGTAATTTTGATATAATTATTTAATTATAGAAAATAAAAAAGGTCAAGTAATGATTATTATTATTATTTGACTATAGATGAAAGATAAATAATTAAATAAAAAATGATTTATTTAATTATTGAAGAAAGGGATATATTAGTGACACAATTAAATAATTTTAATTGATCAAGATAGAATAAAGATGAGAAAGTGAATTAATTAAATAATTAAAAACTATTTAATTAATAGAGGAATGCAGTCACACCTAATTGAATAATTAAAGTTATTCAATTATCGAAGAACAATGACCAAGAAAAATGATGCTCGTGGACTTAGGACATTTTTTAGTGTCTACAAGCCCTAATGCATAGACGAGGTATCCAAAATTATCTTATATGTTTTGTTACTACCCCTCCCCCTAAGTTTTATTATTATATTTTCACTTATTAAACTACTCTTACGTGGGTTATCCTGAGCCCTCCCTCCTTTTGAGGTGCCAACCCCAATGAAGAGCCACTCTCCCTGAGACCCCAAACATAAAAAAATCAAGCAAGAGTTGTACCATAGGAACAAAGCATTAAAACTTGATCAATGATGTGTGACGCATTACCCATCTCACTTAACCATATAATCGAAGCCTCAACAAGACTCGTACAACCCTTCCAAAATAATAAAACTAAAATCATGCAACAAGGGAACATTAATCAAGGATAAACATCCAATGATAAAATCACACCTCTGGAATACTAAGGATCACAACATCCAAAATTCAGTTTCTAAACCAACCAGGTTCCCACATTGATAACACTAAAACAATAACAATAAAGGGAAATAATCAAATCAATTTATTAGATTGCACAATTTGAATTTAATTCATTCACAATTAACCGATTAGATTAATTTCCCAAATTAATAACCATCATAGCCATAAAATCAAATTTTTAAAATATAAAATAATATAACAATGTGGTTATTTATTTTCTATCTATATATATATATATATATATATATATAATTATAACATCCAGTATAACTACTATTTTTTATTTTTAACTATATATATATTAAAAAATATAAATAAATAAATATATATATATATAATTTAAAATAAATGAATTAATAAAAAGAACTATGGTCGCAGTCCTGCGGCTACTATATGCAACAATCCATATGGACTGTTGCGTAGGACTGCTATGTACAACCCACACAGTCCACAGGGGAAGGCGTGGGTACGACCCAACTGTCCCCACCTGCCCCAATAAACTTAAAAAAAAAAATTATAATAATTTTTTTTAAAACAAAACCTCCACAATAATAAAAATACCAACATTAGTATAATTCGGCTCAAAAGTAAAAAAATATTAACACCATTTCATTTAACTGTAAAAAAATTATAAATATATATATATATGTGTATTTATATAATGTATATATATATATACATATTTCTCAAATCCAACTTCTGTAGGAAAACTGATTATCAAACAAATGTATGTATATATTATATATAAATATATATACTCTAAAGGTATATATATATATATGAGTGTATAATCAAAATTTATTTGTTTCAGAGGAAATACAATGTTTTCTTTCATATCAAATCATAGACAAATTGGGCATCTTCATAAGATGAATATTGTTCTAAGTTACTTCTTAAAAGAATTTTCTAAAACCTCATATAGTTTCTTTTCAAACAAAAATCATATTTATCTATTTTTAGTTTTCTTTGAATCAAAAAATTGAAGAAACAAGAAAATGGAACCTGGAGTCCTGCGCTGTTGAAAATTTGATGAAGCTTTGCTTGATCCCAATTTCCTTTTCGAAGAGCTCTCGTTCCTTCTTCATAGTTTCTCCACCCGATTTCCTTGTTCAAATTTCTAATCTAATACTTAATCCAGAATAACCTCTCTTTTAGAACAATGAAAACTAAATAACTTTCTACAAAAATAACCAAAGAGAGTTCAATCCTCAAACTCAATAATTTGTGTAACTTCAGTAAATTTTCCCGTGAATCCAAAATCTCACAAATTTTCTATTAAATAAAAAATATATCTCTTCTTCTTTCAAAAGTTCTAAAAATCCAAATTAAAAGAAATTTTCTAATTTTAATTTCAGCTTTTCAGCCAAACTCAACACTCATTGGTCCTTTTTATCTTTTCTTTTCTTTTATTGATTTTTTCCCATTTAACAATACTTTCTATTTTAATTATGATTTTGCAAGCTTTACTTGCAATTCACACAATTTAATTTATTTAATTTATTTATTTCATAATTATCCTCAACATGCTAATTTAATTAAATTATCAAAATACTAATTTAAATATTTTAATTTACATTTTTAAATAAATCACATGACTTTAAAAATAAAGCTTTTATATTTTAATACAAATTATTCCAACACTATTATAAATATTTATTAACATCATTTAATTAAATAAATCACAACATACAAAACACCAATGTAAAATAAATACCAATAGTACACCCACACAAACCACCATAATAAATTGCAAAAATAACAAAAGTCAAAGACGTACAATACCATTCAATCAAGATGATTTGACAAAACATGGGATAGGGTGACTTCCTTGTCATCATTGTTTCAACATCATGCCCATTGGGTTAAATTGATGTTCACCCTGTCCTGCCAAAGCAGGTGGAATCGAGACTATGTACCTGCAATTCCTGCATTCAAACAAGATCGTGTACATGTATATATATAATCAAAACATCACATTGTGAAAAGGAATTGCAACATAGTAGGGCACTCATAAATGAGTGGTGCTACTCTGTCCTCTCACCAAAACTATACTAACAATTACAACATTATATATATAATAACATTTCTAAAATATTGATCACATCATAAAATAATTATTAAACCACTGCATCACAATGTATTGTTGAAATCAACTTAATCATCACCAACCACATGTAATAATAATGTCATCCATAGGAGTAGCATAATCATCAATCAGTCTACACTACCCAGTCCACCAAACCAACCAATAAATATAACTATCATAGTCTCAAAGCATCAAACAAAAGCATAGAAAAATAACAAGTCCAAACAGTAACAGGAGGGGTATTACAGTTAGGGTGGTCAGACAGACACCTACTTATTTTTTCCTTGAAATTTAAGTACTACTTCATTGAAATTTGAAATTTTCACCAAATAGATTTTTAAAAAAAGAAAAACTTAGTAGTTTAAAAACTACACTCAATTTGCTACAAATGCTATTCTTACATATTATTGAAATAATATAGATAACTTATTCAATTTTTTATGTCAAGTTTCCTAACTTTGATTTTTCTGAATTCTTCACCACTTAAGGACCTATTTTTTCCATGATGATCCTGCACATACCCACATTAAATAATGATATATTGTAAATTTTGGTTGTTCGTTATTAGGTTTTAGGTCTAATGGAAGATATTTTTTTGGCATGTCTTTCCCTAGAATGTAACTCTATTTTATGATGGTTTTGTACTATGGTTGTAGTATTGTGATGTATTTTGAGAGTTTGATAGTGGTTGTGTTGTCTCTTGATCTCTAGTGGTGATACTCCTATGAGAATCTTGCTCTACAAGTGCTATAATATTTTTGATTTACTGAATAATATATTAGGTGGCTTTTGGAGTGTAGGATTTTTCTCCCAAAAGGGTTTTCCCCACGTAAATCACTGTGTTATGGTATGCATGATATTTGTGTTTATTTATGTTTAAGTTTTTGTAACCGTTAAAGATCTATAAATTTTTCCATTATTCTACTCTCAAGATTAGTGTAGGAAGTTGTTTTGCTACCTTAGCTTCCTTACAAGTGGTATCAAAACTTGATCACCTTTGGTTTCAGTTGTGGGTTGTTGGGTTTTTTAAACTAATCCATATTTTAGTAGGAGCTTGTGCAAAAGATATTTTGTGATCTTGTTGCAAGAATTTTTAGATGGAAAGTCCATCAAGGAGAATATAGGTGGAGAGAATTTCTAGAAATAATTTTGAGATGTGGAAGCTAAAGATGGAGGATTTGTTGATAGATCAAGATCTATGGGATGTTGTTGATGAAAATATTTCATTTGGCCTACAAATCCTACTCAAGATGCTCAATATGATATTATCAACCATAAAGACAAGGGTCTAATCAGATTGTGCTTATCAAAACCCGTTTTAATTAATTCCCATGAAGAGACCTCTACACAAAAACTATGGAAGAAGTTTGGTGAGATGTATCAGGTCAAATCTTTAGTGATCAATATTTCCTCAGGGAAGAAGTTGTATTCCTTGAGAATGGAATAGGGTGGATGAATCACAGACTACCTAGAACCATTCAATATGTTGGTGGCTCAATTGGCATCAATTGGTGTCAAAATGGATGGCAAGGAGAAATGTAAGATCTTGCTTTGTTCTTTTTTTTTTTTTATGGGATTCTCTTGTTTTGGCTATTAGGAGTACTTATGTTATATTGAAGACTAACGATGTGGTGGGTTCTTTTCTTTCTGAAGAGATGAGGAGGAAGGTATCCATCACTACCAAGGAGGCCCTAAATGTTCATGAAATACCTAAGGAAAAAGCAAAGAAGAATGATAAGCATGAAAAATCCATGTCCAAGGGAGATCTAAATCTCCTGGAAAGTCCAAAGTTATTTTCTAGAATTGTAGTAAACTTGGACATGTTTTTAAGGAATGCAAAGAAGAAAAGAAGAAGAAAATGAAGAAATTTGATTTTGATTCTGAGTCTAAGAAGGAAGATGGTGACACATTCATTGCAACTTTGGCAACTTGTGCACGTAATGATGCATGATTAATTGACTTAGGTGCATATTTTTGTATGACCTTTAATGGAGATTGTTTTTTTGAATATGAAGAATTTGATAAAGGTAAGGTGTACTTGGGTGATGATTCTCATTTAGGCATTGTTGGCCATGGTAAATTTAAAATCAGGTTTTTTGATAGTAGAATAAAAAATATTAATGGTGTGTTGCATATCACTGGTTTAGCATGAAATTTGTTATCTATGAGAAAACAAATAGATGCAGATGAGCAAGTAGTATTTTCGGATACAAGATGCAAAATGGTTAAAGGTATTATGGTGATTACTAGAGTTTCCAAATGTGGCATGATTATATAAGCTTGATGCATGAACTATTGAGTGCAATAATACTTCTATGAAAATAAATTTTATGGAAGAAGTGAGGGTTTCACCTTCAACAGATGGTCATGGCTTTTGGGTACCCAAGGGTGCTCTTTTTGTTTAGTCAAACTTACCTATAGAGAAAACTATGCTATGGAACCAAAGACTTGGCCACATTGGAGAAAAGGTTCTAAGGACCTTGAAAAATAATATTTTTGTTGAAGGTCTATTTGATTGTAATCTTGAATCTAATTTTTGTGATAATTACATTTATGGAAAACAAAACTACGTTTGGTTTTACTCGAGTTCTCATAAATCTTGTGTTGTGTTAGATCTTATCCATTATGATGTGTTTGGTCCTATAAATGTTCCTTCGATTGGTAAATCCACATATTATGTTTCATTTTTTGAAGATTATAGTATAAGGACATGGGTATATTTTTTAAAGAGGTAATCTTAAGTTTTCAGTGAATTTAAAGAATTTAAAGTAATGGTTGAGTTGTAGACTGGAAAGAAAATAAAATGTTTAAGGACTAATAATGGTGGTGAATTTTACTCTAATGATGTTTATAGATTCTATAAAGATTTTGGTATTCATAGACATAAGAGAAACTTTGTATTCTCCACAATAGAATGAGGTTGCAGAAAAAATAAACAAGACACTAATGGAGAAGGATAGGAGTATGTTGAGTGGTGCTAGTCCAGAACAAAGGTTTTGGGCTAAAATTTTTGTCACTTCATGTTACTTGATTAATAGGTCTCCTACATAATCTCTTGTTGATAAGATGCCTATAGAGGCATGGTCGAGTTGTAAGCCTTCATTAAGATATCTTAATTTTTTTTTTTGAGGCATATGCACATGTGCCAAAGGAGAAGCGAACAAAGTTGGTGTACACTCAAAACTCCCTAATTAGTATTATGCATCTATTTTTGGTTAACTAATATCACTTCCTCCTAAATCATTTATGTGCTAACCAATTTATTAAATAATCTTTATTATTTAGTTAAATTCAACAACTTCTACTATTAATAAAATAATTAAATTTATCATATTAGTTCACTTTTTATTTATTAATGTTCATCCTATTTAATTAAAATCAAGTCATTTAATTAAATTATCCTAAGTCCTCTCATTTGATTAAATAAATCAAACTATTTAATTAAATGTCATAAATTCCCTAACCCATGCAAGTTGACTAATTTTGAATTAATTAACTATAATCACTCCCTAATCCTCATTACCCATTTATTTAGCTTTTAACTTCACCAAAGTTAAATCAACCCATGGTCAACTAACCAAGTTGCACATGAAAATCATTTTTTTTAATTAACTAATTAGTCCATTTTCTCTCACAAATGCACATTCTTAGGAATATTCCTCCCAACCACCCATTCATTCAATTTCCCTCCAAATGGCTTTAAATGCCTCTTACAATCCCATAAATACCTCTTAAAAAGGCATTTAATTTCTCTTACATGTCATCTTATCTATTATAAGGACATTTATCCCTCTTAGACTTTCAACAACATTCCCTTACATCCATAACCAAATTCATTCAATTCTCTTACATCCTCTTACAAATTCACCTACATGTCTTAACTCTATGCATTCCTCAAAATGTGCTCCACATCCATCCATTAGCATTGTGACAAGTGTCACAATCCTATTGGATCCCCTTTTAGTCCCAAATTCACAAAATCTTCAACCCTTGAGTCCTATAAGTAGAGACTTTCTCTACATAATATGGATCCAAAATCTCATGCTATATCACTATAGGCATTTTCACTCATAGAAATCACTCATTTACACTCATTTTCATCATATTTTAGCTTGTTTTCATTGTCACTTGGAATCGATTACATCTTGGATCTTATCAAAGGGATTGAGAAAGGGCTACTTTCCACATCAAAGTAGCACCAATCCCGCTATGGGATGGAGGCTTGGCTTATTTAGATAGGTTGAAATTTTTATTTGCTTCTGTTACATGCTTTATTTCATGTTTTCTTCTCTATGTTTGATCAAGAATCTCATAGGGAATGTTTTTTTTGCGCTTTCTAACATGACTAACCTTGTTTATTTTGTCTCCTGTTAGTTAGTTGTAGATTGGAATTCATATTTTGGTGCTAGAAGGAGGGATAACCATTTAAAAATTTGATATTTTGGCTTGAAAATAACATTTTTTGTAGCCACAGAAAGGAGATGTCACCTTTTACCCACAAAGTGTCACATTTTTTTTCAGTTTTGCCTTTGCTTGTATTAGATATAGCATTGCTTTCACTTACAGTGCAACCTTTGTCATGTTGTGCCATTGTCGCTATGCTTTGTTTTGTTGCCTTTGCTAGAGCATTACTTTTGACTATTTGGTCAAATTGTCATTTCCAAATTTCAACTAGACTATTGCTTCTACTTCCACAATGCTTTTTCTCTTACTACGTCACTTTTGTACTCTTTGTCTATAGTAGAGCACCACTTCTATTTTTCACCAGAGCACCACATATTATTTTAGGGCCACCATTGCTATAGATATAGCACCACCTTCATTGTTTAGTACTACCTGTCCAGATTGAAGAGAAGCATCAACTTGGAAAACTAAAATAATTTTTTAATGCTTATTGTAATAGCCTAAGATTTTCATTTCTTGTTTTCATCTTTTGTTTTAGGAGCAACTAGCATTACTTTGGGTTTAAAATTAATCACTGGCTTGAGCTTTTCAAATTGGTTAAAATTGAACCTACAAACTTACTAGATGATTGCTATGTGGGACTAAAATTGAACAAGGCAAACTCATACTTAGTTTGGTGCTTAAATTAATTCACCATTTATTTGAAAGTTAAAATGAACAAGTGCTTAAAGTGAGTGATCTTATTTTTGACATGCTTTGAGTATGTATCCTCTCTCCTTTTTCTTCATATGATCTTGGGTGAAGAGAGACACTCAAAAGTGTGATTTTATTTATTTTGTGCATTTAAGGTGTGTATGCTCTCCCCTTGTGCCTTTTGGTAATCTTGGGTGACAAAAAATATCTTGATTCTTATTACACATTTATTTTCATGTCAAAGTGTTACCTTTAGACATGGGCCTACCTCCCAACTTGTTAGAGGGAATTACCCAAATAGCTTCTTTCATATTTGGTCCACCATATAAATGAAATAGTGGTGATTAAATTCATCGACCAAATGGTGTTGTTATCCCATACCGACAAGTGCCACCCCTAGTATTTGTGTGATAATTTAAAATCCCTTCTTAGTAAGGGACCAAGATGCCTCTTAATTGAGCTAATCTTGTCATGTGTATGGCACCAATGTTTTATCGTAAATATCTAAATTAAGAACCAAATTTTTGTAGAGACCCAAAACCTTTATGCTTGCTGGTGCACGAACAAACATTTTGAACCTGCACCACATTCCACTATTCATTGTAGATATAGAAAATCCTTCGAGATTTTAGATTTGGTGTACCCATGCCATGTAAGAGGGAGCCAATGTCACCAAACTTGTAACTATTCGCTTTGTCTTAGTGTTTGGAGCAATCTGAGTGGGGACTCAAGAAGTAGTATCTCTTTAACCTAGGATTGTGCATTCTTACAAGTTAGTTGAACACATTGCTTGGTTCCAAAGCATTGAAAAAAACATTTAACAATCACCAAATTTTCAAACCCTTTGAAAAGAGTGAATACCTTTTGAAGAGTCCAATTATTACTACTTGTTCCTAAGGATATCATTTTAAGAGGCTTCTAAATACTTAGGCTCATATATCAATTCACTCTCTTCAAAGTCAACCTAGGGAAATTATGGCCCTGGCTCTTTGATTTTTGCATAATGTACCAAGTGGAATGAAAGGGGTTTACACATAGACATTTAGTTTTAAATTTAAGCAAGACAAGTTGATGTGGTAAAAGTAATTCATTAATCAAGATAAAATCACAATTGAATCCCACACATGTGTTTGTTCGCATGATTTCTCACAACACTAATACTCCTAAATGAAGATTCACCTTTTTATTTTTTAAGCAAAGAAATCTTAGTGCAAGGGCTATTAAGAAACACATCTTAAGGAAATACCAAAATATAAAAATCTTGTTGAGAAATTTTTACTCATGTCTTTGGAGAAATGATCTTGAAGTGCATATCCAATATGAATATATTGATTTGGACACACTTCTAGGTCCAATCCAAGGATATTGATTACAACACACTCCTATGGTAAAGCATGTTCTTCAACACCTGGGTATGTGCAGGATCATGATGGGCCAAAAAGTGGCAATATGATGGGTATGTGTAGGGTATGTGGCTGATGACTTTTTTTTTTACCCAAAATTGATGAAATGAAAAGGGTTTTTACAGGAGATTCTCAGCTTCCCACCAATATAAATTATGCTTTACTTTGAATTTAATAAATAATTATTATTATTTTTCTATTTGAATTACAACTAAAGTCTTAATCGATAGGCTGATTGAAAAACATCTATAGCTTTCAAATGGTATCACATTTTTTTAATCTGAAACATGTGTCACATTCTATCCTTTGTATACTATAGGATTAAAAAAATAAAAATTCAATTTCATGAAGTTTTGACCAAGTTAAGGTGGTCAGACATACGAGTTTTTATATTTTTTAAAATTTGTAATAAAAAATTCATAATTAATTATTTACTTGGAAAAAAATTACAAGAAAATATGCATCACATTGGGATATTATTTCTATACTTATATGTAAAATATTATAAAAAATATTATCAATTTATTGTGGTTAGGGTGGTCAGATAGACACTTCTTGTTTTTTCCCTGAAATTTAAGTACAACTACATTGAAATTTCAAATTTTCACCAACTAGATTTTTTTTCTTTTTAAATAAGCCTAGTATTTTAGAAACTACATTCAATTTTCTATAGATTCTATTGTTACATATTTTTGAAATAATATAGATAACTTATTCAAATTTTTACGTCAAGTTTCCTTACTCTGATTTTTCTGAATTTTTTGCCACTTAAGGGCCTACTTTTTCCATGATGATCCTGCACATACCCACCTTGGTCTTGTAAAAAAAGTCCTTCTAGGTTCTTATAGGGTCAAAACAACCACCTCCATCCATCCTCAAAACATGTATCAAAATCCATCTCACAAACAACTTTCTAGAACTTTGGAAACATCCTTATGTTAGACTTTTGAAAAATCACTTAGACCAAATCAAAACCATCTTGTTTAGTTAGGTGTGGGAATGAATCCTTTCTCACGCACTTAGTTAAATTGGCACCCATTTTCAACAAGTTCATCCTAAGATCACATCTAACATCTTAGGTTTTACAAGTCATCATCCAAATCAAAACCAATCAAAATAAAAGATCCTAAGGTCTAGTATTGATCCAAAGTTCTAAAAAATTCAAACTTCCATTTCATTCATCCTCTCATTTTCCATATCATCATCATTTGATCCTAAAACATCCTAGCATTTATTTTTGTACCTAAATTTTAGATCAACCAAAGGAGTTAAAGGTTCATCCCACATATTCATAAAATTTTATCCCAATTTTATGGTCCAAACAAAATCACAATACAAGAAGAGCATGGAGGAAAACAAGGAAGATTCAACTATGAGTTATTTGAGTCAAATTGAATTCAATCATAGAATATCTACTAACCCTTCACTTAATCCCCCTAAATTACCTCAAGATGCTCAAGAAGGGGGCTGTGAAGTGGAGGATGTCACAACCAATTACAAAGAGATGTCCCAAGATGAATTGCTCAAATTAGTACAAAATCCAAAAAACTACAAACTTATCAACATGGTAATGAAACTAAATCCCACCCAATAAATGTTGGCATTAGCAAAAGGAGCTAAACTCCTTTCCAATTTTGATGTAATCACCATTGTGGAGAAACCTTTAGTAAAAATCCAATAAACATCATTCACACCCTCATTCCCAATCATAATCCAAACTATCTCACATTCATCATCATCTCATGCACCAAGTCAACCCATGATCACCAAAGGAAGTTCACTAATTCAAACTCTTCAAGAACACCCACTTGTCAATAATCAAACTTCGAAGGCCAACACAATCTTAGGTATTCCTAGCACCATCCCACAAGACCCTAAACACCCATATGTGCCACTTTTATTCCAATACTCGAACACATCATCCACTTTCCATTTCAAACCTGCCTATGCCCTTGATACACAAGGTTACACCCCCAACATCTCACAAGGAAAAGTTGATCTATTTGGAAAAGTGGGTACCTTAAATGCTTCATCTTCACTTCCACAAGGGAACACATCACAAATCTACCTACCATTCCCTATATTGACACCATCACCCACACAAATTCAAGGTATAGGAAAAATTGCTTCATTAAACACATCAATCCAAAATCAACCAAATCAAGTCAATCCCCAATCATAAATCAAATCAACACATCTATCACACCAAATCCTCCAAACGTGTCACTAATATCATAACACCAAGTGGAATCATCCCAAATATCTCAACCACTAATCACATCATCTACAACACCTCAAACATCCCAAAATCTAGTCTCACAAGGGCTTGGCATGTCAAATACGATTCTAAATCCACAATCCACCACTAAAACCCTTGTTGTCACTCAACAAACACCTCAGCAACCACCCCAACAACCTCTTATCACATCATCTCACACCATCCCTCAAAATCCCCCACCTCCACCAATGAATCTAAATGCAACAAATTAGTATAGTATCACATTGCAAGTAGCTTAGCAAGCCTACCAAAAGGCCTTGCAACAATTACAAGCCCAACAACCTCAAGCATAAGCTCAAGTGCAAGTTGAATCCCAAGCACAAGCACAAGATTTTCTACAAGAGAAACAAGCCACACAATAGGAACAACAGCAAGCTCAAGTTCAATCCCAAATGCAAGCTCAATACCAAGCACAACAAGCACAAGCACAAGCCTTGTTACAACAACAAGCCTATCAATAAGCTCTACAACAACATCACACACAACAAGAAGTGTTGATATCCCAACAACAACAAACAACACAACAATAGTCCCAACAATAGGCGCTATTAGCACAACAACAACAACAAGCCCAACAATAAGCCTTGTTGGAACAACAACAACAACAACAAGCATACCAATAAGCATTGCTCACACAACAAAGCTTCCAACAACCATTCATGAACATTCAGAAAAAATCCTTGAATCTTAACACGAAAACAACACATGCCACCCTATCATTTACCCAACAAACCATACCATCCCAAAACATGCACATTCCACCACGCGATCCACAAATCAATCTTTCCACATAGGTCAAATTGCTCTCATAGCAAATACATGACATTCAATCTAGAAAAGAAAATAAATCATACACCCAATGCGATTTGTGCCACTATCCATTTGATAGGAATATCACTATGGTTCCATTCCCACTAGGATTCAAAATACCAAAATTTGAAAAATGTCAAGGAAAAGGAAATCTCGAGGATCATATTAGAGAATTTCATGTACATTGCATGGAAATAGTATATGATGATTCCTATCTAATACGACTCATTCCTCGAAGCTTGGATAGTATCGTAATGGAATGGTTCTCCCACTTACCTCCTAGAATAAAAAATTTCCAAGAAGTCATGGACCTATTCAAAGAAAACTACTCTTTTAACCTAGACATGGATGTAAACCTAGAGGAACTATCTGGACTCAAACAAGCTAAGGGAGACATTTGCAAAATTCTTACAATGATGGAGATCCAAAGAAAAAAAATGCAAATGGTCTATGCCAGAAGAACAAAAAATTGGAACCATCATCTCTAACCTTGAAGGGGATTTTCCCTTCCATCTAAAAATGCAACGCATCATGACAAATGAAAAAATAGTCCCCAAGGATCTTAACATTGAAAGAGCCCTCATAACACAAGGGTGCACACCCATATACCAAGATAATAGACCATCAACAAGATACAATGAAAAAATTTACATGTGCTAAAAATAAAAATGTCACCAACGATGGGGTTGTTGATGCAAAATTTGTTATTAGTGCTCCAAGACAAAATAAACAACAAGAAACATACCCACAACATAGCACTGATGAACCAAAAATCAACAAACAACAACCCATTCACTAAAACACCCCACAAAAAAACCCATCCCAACAACAACCAACTAATGAAATAGTCAAAAATGTGAATGCTCAAGGAGGAACACCTCCAAGGAACAAATATCCACCAAAACACAAGTATACACCACTAGGGGAACCCATTGAATCTTTCATGCAACAACTAGTGCAAACAAACCTCATCACACTCTATGTTTATGAAAATTACTAAGAACCTCAAGTAAAACCACCTTAGTATAATGAGAAGCACCTTTGTGATTTTCACACATTCAAGGGGGAAACAATAGCTAGCTATATAAGACTAAAAATTCTTATCCAAGACCTCATTGACGATAAAGTCATAACCATTGGCCAACCAACAGAGAATCAAGACCTCAAGATATACATGAGTCTAATGTTGGATCACAACAAAGGGAACAACAATGGAAAATAAAAGAATTACGCCAATGTAAATCATATCTATGACCATGTTGTAATATCATTAGATGAGTTTGTAATGGTCATCAACATCAAAGGACCTAGAGCTAAGTGTGGAGTCACTACATGCAGCAGAAAAATTTCTATCCCAAGACCATCGCCACCACCAAGAGCACCACCTGCCAATTTGAAATCAAATCCTAGTTGTTATAGCATCTTGGAAATTTTGAAAAAGACTCTAGCCTAGATATCCATCATGGAATTGCTTAAAATATTACATGCACATACGGACATCCTAGACAAATCCTTGGCCACATCCTCCATTCCCATAGACATTGATGTAGAGCAATTTCAAGCTATGGTCAGACACATTACTACACCAATTCTCCTTACATTTTCTAAGCATGACCTCCCAACCCAACCATTACATAACCACCCACTCCACCTTGAGGTCTTGGTCCTTAGGAACAAAATCAAATGGGTCTTTGAGGATGGGGTTGTAGGCTTGAATATTTGTTCCCTACAACTAATAAAGAATTTGTGCTTTTTAGAGGATGTCATTGAAAAAGGTAAAGGTATCACCATCAAGGCTTACGATGATGAAGAACAGGTGTCCCAAGGCACCATTCAACTCCCCATCCAAGTGGGTCCGAAAATCATGGAAACCACTTGCTATGTCCTTGATCTTGAGCTTCCCTATAATATTCTCCTAGGGTGTCCATGGATCCATAGGATGCAAGATGTCACATCTACATTCCACCAATGTGTGAAATTCACTTACCAAAATCAAGAAGTAATGATATATGGTGACCCCAAACCTCTCTATTATTTCAAGAATATTGAATCCAAATATTACAAGATCCCCCAAGTTCCAAAATTGATGGACCCACATCCTCCTATGTTGAACCATCCATTTCGGCCTCCACTTCTAAGACAAAGATACCTATAATCTATAACATCTTGGATATCAAATCCATATTTAGAGACAATGGTTGTGGGGACTATAACTTGCATAAGGGAACATACATGTTGGGAGAGCTACCTCAATCTCCTAGGTCTCATGACAGACCACAACCTAGTGAAGGTGCATCCTAGACATTCACAAAATCTCCCACCACCTTCAAAAAGTGGGGGGATTTGAGCAAAGAAGTTGTGGATGAAGAAGATTACTTAGGTCTCCTATATCAAGATAATGGACCTATAACCATTCTCCTGATGAACGAGAACAAGAAGGGTCTAAAATTAATGTTTGGTTGGGGCTACAACAAAAATGAAAAGCTTGAGAAAAATGACAATGGCCTGTTAGAACCTATCATTCTTGAGAAGCGCCTTAAGAATCTTGGCCTTAGATGTACCCCTAGTAAGATAACCATACTTGGCAAAGGTGCTCCTGTTAAAATGGTGAAAGCTTCGTCTTCAATCGCTGTCTTGCTTAGTAGTCCCTTTGAGGATCCCATCTCTAACCTACCCATGCTATTTGAGGATTCCTCTCTTTTCATGATCACCTCCATGTCATTCAAGTTAAGTAACCAAGTCACCGAACTAAAACTTGTTTACCCCCAACTCATCAACTATGACCAATGAGGACCATTGATCTTAGATACATTTGAAAACAATGAGGCTATCTCAAAATTCATGGGATTAAGGGATAATCTACCACATGGATATCACAAAGTAGGGTTCAACATTGAGCTAGATACACATGCATACTATGGGGAAATGATTGAATCTCTTAGGTGCAAAATTGAAATTCTAAGAGTAACATCTCAATACTTAAGTGAAAACCACATTGTGGCACTTTCCAATCCTAAAATAGTTAAAAAAAATAACGTATCCAATGGTGAAAACCTCTCTGAGGCACCAAAGGATGAGGGATTCAATCTTCCCCTTAGTGCCATCCATCAAGAGAAATCAATAGTTCTAGCAAAGAAGTGTAGCCTAGTGAACTTGGGAACCGAAGAGGTCCTGCACATCACATTCTATGCTAAGTCACTTTTGATTGAGGAGCAAGAAAATCTAGCAACATTTCTAAAATAAAGTAAATTGAACTTTGTGTGGACATATGTCAGCATGCTAGGACTTGATCTAGAAGTAGTGGTACAATATCTACTAGTGTATCCTAAGGAAAAACCTATGAGACAAAAATTGAGAAAGACGCATATGAAAATTTCCTTATTGGTCAAACTTGAGCTACAAAAACTTCTTGACACTAGCTTCATTTGACAAATTGATTATCTAGAATGGGTTTCTAACCTTGTACCTGTTTCCAAGCCCACTAGGGGAATCCAAATCTGCACCAACTTAAGAGACTTGAATAAGGCATGTCCTAAAGATAATTTCTCCCTTCCCAACATAGATATGATTATGGATTTGACTATAGGGCGTGAAATTTTTTCTTTGATGGATAGATTTTTTAGGATACAATCAAATCATGATTGCCAAAGAAGATCGACACAAAACAACATTCACTTGTCGATGGGGCACATATTGTTGGAATATGATGCCATTTGGGCTAAAGAACATCAAAGCTATGTATCAAAGGGATATGAATTTGATATTTCATGACATGATCCAAAAATCTATAGAGGACTATGTGGAAAAAATACTAGCCAAATCAAGGAAGCATCAAGACCATATATCAACACTAGGCCCAATCTTTGATAGATTAGAATAATATAAGGTACCACTCAATCCCATGAAGTATTTATTTGGTGTAACTTTAGAAAATATCTTGGGATATATTATTTTAATGAGGGGAATCGAGATAGACCCTAAAAAATTCAAATCAATCCTCAACATGGAAGCACCAAAAACACTAAAACAACTAAGGGGTTTACAAGGAAGCCTACAATCAATCTAAAGATTCATAGCAGAGGTGGTAGGTAAAACCATTCCCTAATATCATCTACTTCACAATGGGGTAGCATATAAGTGGGACAAGAAATGTGATCAAAAATTTAATCATATCAAGAAAAACTTGCTAACACCTTCAATTCTCATTCCACCAATCTAGAACAAACCATTAATAATTTACATTTCAACTACGACAGTAGCTCTTGGTGCTCTTCTAGCTCAGCATGATGAAACAGGAAAAGGGAGATCCATCTACTACATCAATAGAACCCTAGTAGAACATGAGATCAACTACACATTCATTGAGAAATCTTGTCTTCTAGTAGTGTTTTCCTTGTAGAATTTTAGACATTACGTGCTTGCTCATCAAATTAAGCTCATTCCCAAGATAAATCTCCTAAAGTATCTACTTTCTAAGGCAGCATTCATAGGACGAATGGCTAAGTGGATCATGATATTGATAGAGTATGGCATTGAATATGTGGAATGGAAATCCATCAAAGGATAGGTAATTGTAGATCAATTGGTTGAAGCTCCCATATATATAGAAAACCCACTAGTATTAGAGTCTCAAGACTAGTCAATCTTCCTCTTGAATGCAATAGAACATTGGAAAGTGTAGTTTGATAGTTCCTAAATATAGCATGGCTTGGGACCAGGAATGCTCTTCATCACAACACAAGGGGGTTGTCTCCCAAAATCATATAGGTTGTCTTTCCCTTGTACCAATAACATTGTAGAGTATGAAGCTCTTTTCATAGGACTTTGAATTGAAATACAATGGAAGATCATGGAACTGAAGGTCTATGGTGATTCCCAGTTATTAATCAAGTCAATGATGAATATCAAACTAAGGATGATAAACTTACCCTATACAAAAATATCACTGAATATCTCGAAGGGTTCTTAATCAACATAACATTTGAGCAGATACCGAGGGTAAACAACAAAGAGGTTGATGCTATGGCTACAATTGGATCATTGCTAGATATATTGAGGAATGTCCATAAACACAAATTTCTCATAGAACAGCTTCTCATACTAGCTTTCGAGGCACCATAATCTAAGTTCATATGCTAAATTGTTGGTCCTAGTTATCCTTGGTATCATGATATATTCACCTACTTAAAAATAGGAGTCCTCCCCACTGACATCACCCCAAATATCAAGAAAACCTTCATTAAAAATTCATCCCTCTTTATCATCTTAGGTGACACCCTATATCATAGGAGTATCAAAGTAACCCAATTACAATGCCTTAATCTTGAGGAATATTTGACTTCCTTAACAGAGGTACACAACAACATTTTTGGTTCACACTCAAGTGGTATGATCTTGGGAAAGAAACTACTATGGATAGGGTACTACTAGCCTACTATGGAGAAAGAAGCTCATGACTATGTCTAGAAATGTATGCAATGCCAACAATGTGGGCACCTCATCCATGCATCAGCACATGAGCTCCAACCAATCACCATGCCTTGGCCCTTCTCATAGTGGGGACTCAATCTCATCGAGAAAATCACACCTACGTCATCTAATGGACACAAGTTCATTATCACCTTCACTCAATACTTCACAAAGTGGGTAGAAGCCATCCCAATGACCTATATCACAAGGAAGCAGATCTCTATATTCATCTTGAATTACCTCATTTTTTCTTATGGTTTTTTACAAGCCCTTATCTCCAATAATGGAACACCCTTCAAAAACTAGGATGTTCATGAGCTATACAAAATATTTAATATCCAACATCTCTTCTCCACCCCATATTACCCCTAGTTTAACAACCAAGATGAGGCTTCCAATAAGACAATTTTGAAAATCCTAAAGAAAATGGTCAATGATGTTGGTTGTGATTGGCGCATGCAACTAAACCCTACCTTATGGGCCTACCAAAAAAGTATTTGCACACCTACAAGTGCAACCCCTTTATCCTTGGTCTATGGATTAGAATCCATCCTTCCTATTAAGGTTGAGCTCCCATACCCAAGAATATCATTGCAAAGTCTTATTACTAATGAGGAGTATCATGTGCCATGGTTGAATGAGCTGGAAAAACTAGATGAGTGGTGCATGGATGCTTTGACCTATCTATAGGTTTATCAAAACCATCTTGAAAGAAGCTATAATAAAAATATCAAGAGTTGGTCCTTCCAAGTCAAAGAGCTTGTGTTGAAAAAAAAAATAGAAAAATGTACCAAATCTAGATAGCAAGGGAAAGTTTGAACCCAATTGGTTGGGACCATTCATCATCACAACAAGCTACAAGTCAGAAGCATATCAGTTATCCATAATATAAGGAAAAAAAATTTAGGAGCCCATCAATAGCTCCCATCTCAAAAAAAACTATGCCTGAGCTTGCAGGGTATAAATCTAAAATACAAAAAATAAAAATATATCAAAATAAAATAAATAAAAAAAGGGTTGGAAATAGTAAAGAAAAAAAATCATCCTCTAGTGAAAACCACTTTGATGGAACTTTGGGAAAGTACCTTGGTGAAAACCTAGCAATAAAATTCCTTGTGTAAATAAGCACTTCCCATCCACCATGTATTCTTTCTCTTGTTTTGCATCACTCACTATAGCATTCACCCATCGCATTCCATTTTCCTTTTTGTCACCCAACTACATCTACATCATGGCTTGATCCGGTGTGTGTATCATGTTTCCTCCTAGAACTACTTGACACATTCATAAGGTAAGTTTTTCTTGCCTATATTGAGGTAGTCTATTGAATCACACTAGGGGCATGTCCCTATACTTGCATCAGATCAAATTTGTGCATATCTTGGAAATGTTCCATAACATTAGAAAATTAAAAAAAAATCATAAAACCAAAAACATCAAAAACATATCAAAATCCAAAAATAGGTCAAAACTACAAGGATTCTACATGTATAATGTAGGAAAGGCTAATCTTTGATCAGCCCCCAAGGCCCCTTGGATAGTTCCTTTAGGTTTCCATCATAATAAACTAACAATCCAACACTTTTCATGCATCATCAATAAATCATTGTGTCAGTCAAACTGCATGGCCTTTGAGTGTATAATATAGGCAAGGTGAATCTTTTATCATCCCCCAAGGACCCTAAGATAGGTCCTTAGTTATAGTTCTTGCTTAAAATATTAGAAATCACCAAAACATTGGAAATTTTGAAAATCAAAACATTTGTAAACAATCTCAAAATCCCAAAACATCCTCAAAACATCTTAAAATACCAAAAAATTTGAAAAAACCCAAAATCATCCATCCCATTATGCTTTCACAAGAAAATAAACATCCACTCACAAAAAATAAATTGTCGCTTTCAACATTTGGCATGTCAAATAGAAAAGGGTATAGAAAATTGAAAAGTGTGAACTAAAATGTCAAGGTCTCAAGTCTAGGTTAGTAGGTCAAGAAGTTGATTAACTATTGGTATCAATAGCCCATCATCCCGTTAGTTTCAAAATCACCTAATAACATCATATAATAGGATACATCTTTCCTACAATGGACATCAACATCAGAAATCACCCTAGTTTAGTCTTGGCTATCGGTATGAAGAACATTAGCTTGCTTGTTTAATTGATCTTTTCTTAGGATTTATCTTATTGTACCTATTCCCATGACTTCTTGATGATTTCTATCTAAAATATTTAGAGAAAAAGGGTTGGGGCATTGATTATTATCTTTCTTCTACTATACTTATTCAATATTCTTCTAATATAACCTAGGTGATACTCACTTTGTTGGGTGTGTAGGGAGAATGTATTGGATTCCTTTTTGACAATTACATTGGGAGGTTTTTCCTTTATGTGTTTTTCTCTGAGGTTTTTGAAATTTTTGAAGTACACCCTAACAAGGTTTTGTATGTCGGGTGTGAACATGGATACTCCTAACTGTTTGCTGAGTCAAATTCCATCACACTAGATACCACACCATCCTAGTTTTTCATACCTTGATGCATCATATCTATGTGTGTTATCAAACATAAGGAATGTTGTGTTGTTTGTGTACCAATCCATCAATAAGAATATCATCATCATTCATCACCATATCTAATAAAGTCTCAATGACCCATGGACTTGTTGGACTTCTACATCTTCTCAAAATCAAGGGTTGATCCCTTTCATTCTTCTATACTCTTTCATACTAACATGGTATCATGAAATTCAACAAAAATATACTTGTATTCATAAAATGTTAGCATACCCATCTTGCATACTCATTGCATATCAACATAATAAGAAACATCATCCATCAATTGTATCATCATCTAGGGTGTTTAAAATAATATAGATTAGTTATTCTAACCATCTTAGTTCATCTCATTTCACATTTGCATCATCATTTAAGTTGTTTATCATAATATAGATTTTCTATTCTAAGCATCTTAAAATCATCACATTTTGAATTATCATCATAATATAGATATGTTAGTCTAAGCATCTCATAACATCAGCATTCATTACATCCAGAGCATATCACATATAAACACAAGAATACATACATCATGCATCATCATGGAATATCACATAGAAAATATACATAAATGAACATAAATAAATTGTACATAACATGTGCATCCATTTCATACATCCATAAGAATCACATACATCACATTAAGAATCATAAAACATCATAGTATAATCATAAATCACATATATATCCATACATACATAAAGCATGAAATAATGAAGCACCACATCATATAATGTCGCATCAAAGCCATATGATATATATCAACAAAATCAATTGTCATGATACAAATTGGGATCAATGTGTAATATCATCAAAATAATATGCATGAGGCTATCTAAACTTGGCCAATGAATGTATATACATCACATAATCAGACTATACACCCAAAAAGTGTTTGGAACTCATAGGTCCTTTGGATGTAATGATCACTATAGTGAGATCCTGAGGCCTACTTGCTACCTTATGGTCCTCTGTGGAACTTGATCGGTGCTAGCTTGCTCATGTGTGAAAAATCTGGCTCTCGTCACTCTTGCAGGCATGTTTGGTAGTACAACATCTTATAATATGCACCTTCTTGCATTGACATCCCATACATATGCACTAGGACCATCAGTTAATGAAAGCGGCATGTTGAGCTTCCTAGTCAGCATTAATTGGTAGGACGAGGTTTTTGATCTGCCGGTATGCTTGCTTGAGATTGAAAATTTCCTTAAAAGTGATGAATCCCCATCTAGAAGAAATTGCTCCTATGTAATAATAGAGTTGAGAGAGAGGATAGACCTTACGCTTAACATCATCTTTCGTGGGTGTTGCATTCGAACCTAGGAGTTTTGTAGAGGGTTAGATTTTGTGTTAGATTGAATTAGTGACTTTCTCCACTATCAACATATCTTCATCTGGTTAAAGAAGAGGGGGCAGCCCATAAGTAACCAAGATTCCAAAGTCCTTGATCTCAACGACTCACTTATTTAGTAGCATCTAGCACTCTCTACATTTTGTCCCAACCCTATGATAGTTAATGATCTCATTAGCTTTGATGGAGGTGAACCGTTGATTGGGAATCCCTGCTCTTTCTAGGACCTGGTAGGTGGTGATACAGAACTTGGAAATGAAACTTTGTGAATCAACCACTCGGGATGAACATTTATGCATAAAGTGATCAGCCATCAGGCCAACTTAGGCATTCAATTCTTGAACATCTCTTAGAAAATGTAAAGTGGGCCCAAGAATGGCAATACCAGCTGTGATCCGCTCCCAATGAGTGGATATCAACCTCTTCATTATCGGAAGGGCTCTAGATCCTCATGCAATATTCAACTCTTGGTTAAATTATGCCTCTCTTTCCCTTGTGCTTTCTTCCATTTGAATTTTCTCCCAAAGGGAGTTGGCCAATTCTGAGCTCATTTTTTTGACTTCTTGTCTTGACACTTCTTCTTCTACCTAGATCCTCTAAAGATCATCGAAAGTTCAAGATCGGGCATCATCTAACTCTCTCTTCAAATTTTCAATTTTAGCACAAATCTAAACTTGTTCACTTTGAGCTTTCGCAAGCAACTAAGATGTGTCTCCTTGTTGGCCTTGAATTTTCTTTATGCAGTTCACTTCAACTTCTCTAGCTCGGATCTGATTTCACAGTTTGCTTACTATTTCTTTTACATTTTCCAAATCTACCTCATGCTTCTTTAATTTCCTATCTAGCCTCTCATAGTCAACATATACCACCTTCTGAGTTGCTTTGGCTAGGACCACTTTGTCACATGGGTGGTCTCATTCAAATCTAGGCCTATGACATGAATGTCATAGTCCTCCATCTGCATCTTCCCTTTGGGATTGAAGATGAGCAGATTCATGGTAGTAATAAGTAGAGAGTTTTGCTCTTCATGAAGCAAGCTTCAATCTTCTTTGTATTGGGCTTCTTGACATTCTTTAGCAATATTTTCTGCTTCCTACCTTTTGGACCTATTTGGTAGCTTCAAAATGACCTTAAAGAGTCTATGGGACATCAACACTCTATTTTTCAATGGAAGCATGAGAGGGTAGTCTGAAAGGGGTAATGGTAGGGGAAAATTTGGATGTGTGATCATGAAGGGATGCAAAAGATAGCATGATCATGGAAAAGGGAAGAACACCAAATCAAGTAGGGGAAAAATGAGTAGGGGTGAACACAAAAGTAGGCTAATGGAGAGGAGCCTTCCTAAAAGTAGATGGGTCGGGAGTGATGGGTGAAGTGGTGGTATCATCCATTTCAATGGGAGCCCTTGACAAGGCAATTAAAGACACAATAGTGGCCATGGTGGATAACGCTCCTTTAGTGTGTGGGGTGCTTTCAGCAGGTTCATTGAAAATGGAAGGGGGTGCATTTAGGATGAGCAACTCGAGGTCTAAGGATGGAGGATTCCTTTCAATGGGAGGGGGTAGAGGGTTGACCAAATATGTAGAAACAAGAAGAAGAGGGGGAGTGAAACTTACCTAAGCCATAGTGGTCAGAACATTCTATGGGATGGACTCCACTTTTTCTTCTTGTCAGACCAATACAATAGGGTCACCTAGATCTTGAATCCTTCTTAGCTTTGTATGACTAGAACTACAACATTCCAATACTTTGGTAGCAGATCCTTCCAAAACTTTACCTTCAACGGCCGCTATAGATACTCTTGGAGACCGTCAAGTCCTTTTACCTTTACTTTGGGTGCTGGAGTTAGACAGAGCTTGTGAATCCCTTCACCTTGAGTCTCTCTGACTATCAGATTCTTGGGGTCTAGAAACCTGAGGTGTAACTTGTTCCTCATCAATATCATGGTTGATTTCAGGATTGTTGTTGTCAGAATCAACCTCCTTATTATATAAGTCTGTGAATTCATCATCAAGAGGCTAAAAGTTACCAAATGGGGCACATAGGCACCTCATCTCCTGTCAAAATCTCCAAAATTCTATCTCTTTCCTTTCTGACCATCCCCTATGCTTTAGATGTGCATTGACAGATTTTCCCATCAGAAGATTCCTTTGATACTCTACGTACAGCTCATAGAAAAATAGCCAATTTTGCCACTCTTTTGGAATGTGAACGAGGTCAATGTATATCTCTATGCTTTCTCAACTTGGGTTATTCCTCTGGAAATAATCTTGAACCTCATGTCTCAAACTATAAATCCCATTTGGGTTATAATTCCACTTGTCACAAATGAGGACCACGTCCAAGGCTGCTAGTAAATTTTTGATCTCATCCTCAACCTTCTATTTAGTTAGTATTACATGAATCTTAGGAATAACAAGAGGAAGATTGTAAAGCTTTTTTTGTTCTTCCCAACACCATAAATCTTGTCAATGGTAGTTACCTAATGGCATGCCTCCAATGCAAAGACCTTGTATGTTATAAATATGGGATGGAAGGCCTCCTCGAGAAAGCCATGAAATTGGATGAATGTGAAATCATCACCCAAGAAATAATCTAGTGGGGTTGGTGGATCTCTTATCCATTCCATAACCTCTTGATAGAAATGGCCAATGGAGTGGGGAAACAAATCCTAGAGCACTGGCCTCAGAAAATTATTTGCAAACTAATAATAATCTCATGTTCTCAAATGCATAGGGGTCCATATAGAAACCTTTTGCAGGAAGCCCCTTTCATCTAGCCTAGATATTGGTAAATTCCTTCTCATCCACTCAAATTTGTGATGTAAAAGCAAATGAGCCAAGACAAAAGAATAAGTGAATTTGGACTCAGTACTATAATTCTTCAATTGCTCCCTCATTTTCCCAACTATCACTTTAGCAAAATCATAGTACATCTAGAATTTTTCCTATTTGAGCATAAGAGCTAGGGAAAACTAGAAAGGATTTACCCCTTCATCATCATCAAGGCCGAAAACCAAGGCCAACATTGAGAACACAGACTGCATGTACTTAAATTTCTTGTGCAAAAGAGGCCAACAAATCTACCCTCTCTGTGGTCTTTCTTTGGTCTCATCTTCATAAAAAAAAATCCTAAACAAGTCCTCCCCCAAGAAATCCATTTGTTCTTCATCAAAAATCTCAACACCCTAGCTCGTAGGGATACACAACATATCCCGTACAACTTTGGCAGAAATGGTAATCTTGACCCCTTGACCCTCAATGGCCTGTATATTTTTTGTAAACTTCTTCACACATGTGTCAACCAACTCCGGACAAGGATGTATAGCAAGCAAAATAAACTATGGTAGTCCACAATTCTAGAGTTGAAACACAAAATCCTCTGATAGTTCATGCTCCAACATCCTCTGAAAGACACCTTCCCTAAGGTTTTTAGGGTTATTCAATAACTAAGGGTTGAACACATTATCAGTGATGTCTTGCATCACCTCTCTTTAGATGTGTTTATCAGTCTAGACCTTTCTATAGTGTTCAAAAGGTCACTCTTCTATTGTTGGGGCATTGGAAAACAAGTTGCACCCAAAAACATTGGCATAACTAGGTCTTCTGTTTGAAACGATGACTTGTCTACTAAAGGTTGATGCTTCTACCATGGTTGTACGAGAAAGTTGTAGAGAGATTCTCTAGTGATAACAACCACTTGCCTTTTGTTTCTTTAGAGAAATCTACTTTTGAGTGCAATTAATTCTATCACTCGTACATGCAGTTAATGCTAGGCCATTACTGCTAGACCATTAAATACTACCACCAAGGTGATACATGTTGATTGGAAATCTATATCCCTTAGGAGTGCCAAAAAATCCATGAGGATGGAATTAGTACATTCCCTTTGTTGTCTTTTTAACAAATAAAATCATTACATCAAAAAGCATGCTTTTTGCTATGTGAAACATGCTAAGGTGATACAAGGTACTCTTGAAAAGACATGCCCATTAATTTTTCAGAGATTTAGTGCATTAATCCATGTATTTTCTCATTAGTAAGTTGGTTGGCCCTGATGATGGAAAATGACACATGTCAACGATTGGCATACAAGAGAATTTACTCCCAATTCCAAAATTTATTTCTCAAGGCATTTTGCTAGATTCTTTGTATGATTGATCTACCCTTCTCCATTTTTCCTTTAAATTTTCCCATTGTTATCCAACCAAAAATAGACCTTCCATTTGTTGAGTTCACCAACTCACCTTTCTATATATAGCTATGCCACCTTTTACAACATTCATTCAAATATATTATCTCTTAAGTTTAGCAAGCTTGCTTCTATTTCCCATTCTACTATCTTTTGATGCTTATCAAAATGTCTCCTAGCTTAGGCACTCCCATTTTGATCCTTCCATGGAGGCCACAATACTACTTTTCAGGAGAGGTCACTAGTGACCAAATTAAGCACCTGATGAAGAAATGCGACCGCTTTATCATAGTTACGTTCAGGTGGGTAGTCAGCATGGACTTCATCAATGATGAGAACTAGCTCTAGAGCAACTGCAACATGATTTCCTACTTCCTCGCCTTGCTGCTAGACCTAAATGTGTCCAAGCCCACAATAATTGAGTTGTGTCACTAGATGTTTGACACTTCGCTAATGGAGAGACTTGGTGAGGTAGTGCATGGATATCCCTAACATTGGTATACGGAGTGCCATGGTCTTTGTAGGCACATCGAATTTGGAATAGACCTACCCTGGTTTCCCTTCCTCTCTAACTTCCACACTATTGACGTTGAGACACACATCTACTCTTCTCAACTAGCAGCCACTTTTTTGCTGTGAGAGTATGGAGTGGAGCACATTTCAGGACTCACTTGGAGGAAGCACTTCGACTTCCTAGTGTAGATTTGTGATGATTAGACCCTAGCTCTATGTTGTTTGGCACGTATACATCTTATGTTCAACCCCTTTTTGCAACTTAAAGAAAAAGAAGATGAAGAAGAAGAACCCAATAACGAGCCCTTTTGCTTCATTGTCAATGGTTGGAGGCTTTACTTTACTATTTTCTATGCATTGCCTCCCTTTCACTTCATTTTTCTTGCTACCCCTTTTGGGTTTGCTTGAAAGAGTCTCATGTTAAAATCTGAGCCTCGAGCTGTGCATTATATTATAAATTTTTGATGAATATACTTTAATACAACTTTTTATTTCTTTAGTGTTCTTCTCAGATGGCTTATTCTCAAAATTAAAACGTATTTACAAAAAATTACATATGGTACATAACTGTAATTTTTTTTAAAGAACTATGTATTTTAATGGAATAACTTCAGAAAAAAACCATTCAATGGTATCTAAAGCATTTCCCTCCATGTCTTCTAGTTCTTACACATTCTTCTACTTGCATGCACTAATTTAGTAGGGTCCCTTCCATAATGCTTCAAATTTTGTTTGTTGCCCTGGTTTTGTAGTGCGCTCATTGTACTTTAACACTATGCTCCCTTCTTTGAATTCTAGGTTAGAAGTCTTTTTGTTGAGCCAACACTTTATTATTTGTTTATTGTTTATCATGGAGTCATTATACTTTTCTCTATCTTCTTCTAACTTGAGGAGCTCTGCTAGCCATACTTCTATTCTGCTACTTTCCTTAATTTCTAGGTCGTTCAGTAGTTGTAAGGTAGGTATCTCTATGGAGATAGATAGTACTACTTCCTTTTTCATACATTAGTTCATAGGGGGAAGTCTTAAGAATTTTCTTGGTAGTAATTCAATCTACCCACAGAGTAGCTCACAGATGTTTGTGCTAATCTCTTTGTCTTTTTGACCCAATATGCTTGATTAACCTACTTAGGTTTTTTTTGGTTGATTATGCTAGCCCGTTCCCTTGTGGGTAGTATTTTGATGAAGTCTTGAAGAAAATCCCATGTCTTATAGAAAATTCTAACATACCTAACCCTACAAAAGCTTGGGAATTGTTAGATATGATGATCTTGGGTGGGCCAAACCTGCCTACTAGCTCTTCGAGGAAATTAATAGTTTCCCCTTTTGTGACACTTTTTAGGGCTACGGCCTCCATCCACCTTGTGAAGTACTTGGTTCATGTGAGGATCCACTTATGTCTAGCAATGGAAATAGGATTTATCATTCTAATAAAATCCAGACCCCATTGAGCAAAGGGTTCCTCAGTTATAATTAGGCTTAGGGCCAGAGCAACATTCTTTCTTTTTCCAATGAAATATTGGCACTGGGTACACTTTTACACCAAATGATGTGCTTCCAAAAACATACAGGGACAATAATATTTTTCTCGCATGATTTCTAAGGCAGTAGTCTTGGTGGAGAAGTTCCCACCCTTTGGACTATGATGGAATTCATTGAGAACTCTTTCCACCTATAGCTTATCGAGACATTGGAGTAGTACACCATCATAATTTATCTTAAATAATATACCATCAATTAATACATACTTGGTGCCTTGCAGCCAGTAGTATCTGCTTGAATGAAGTGGAAGACTAGTTGGGTAATGTCCCTTATGCATATACTATGTTTGATCACCCACTTAAGACTCTTTGGACTCGAATTGGTTCGAGTAGACTTGATCAGTCTCCTTGTTATCTTCAACATTTGATTCCCATGCAATGTACTTACACATACCTCTTCCCCTAACCACCTTGGTTGGTCTAATGTCCACATCATATTCTTGTATCTTGGTGATCTAATTTTCGTTTTTTTTTTTTTATCTCTCCTTTTGTGATGTATTCTGGAACACTGGGATGTGCTATGAGAATAGTGATCTTGTTGGCCGACACCAAGTGTCAGAATTTCTTTAAACTTTTGAAAATGGCAAAGGATTGCTTCTCTAAAAAAATATACCTAGCTTTGTAATATTTTAGGGTCCTTGAATGGAATACAATAGGATACTCTCCATTGTCTTCATTACACTTCTAAATGAGCATTGAAGCTATACTATGTTGGCCACTATACACATAGAGTAGAAATTCTCTAGAAAAATTGGGGTTAATAAGCACCAGGGCTTCAGAAAGAGCTACCTTTAGTTGTTCGAAAGTTGCTTTGCCTTTTGGATTCCATCTAAAAAGTAGGTTCTTCTTGAACATCATGGTGATTGGTCTCACAATGCCATTGAAATTTGATATGAATCTACTAACAAAATTAATCCTTCCTAGAAAAGATTGTATTCCCTTTTGGTCTACTGGCAAGGGTAATTTCATTATAGATTTGACCCTTTTGAGGTCTATTGCTATTCCATCCTTTGATACTAAAAATCCAAGGAGCTTACCTTGAAGTACTTTAAAGATACATTTTTTGGGATTCAAAGATATCTCGAGGTGTTGGAATTTTTGGAAAACCTTTTCCAAATGATCAAAATGATCATCTTTTGATTTTGAAAAGACTCTTAGGTCGTCCAGATATATGAGGATAATCTGGTGGATCAATCCTTGAAAATCAATATCCATTACTAGTTGAAAAGTTGCACCAACATTGGAAAGGTTGAATGGAATCTTTGAATATGCAAACACTCTCCACTTAGTGGTAAACAGTTTTTAATGTTGGTCAAATTCCTTCACATAGACTTGATTATAATGTGAGAAACTATCTAGCAAAGAGAACATCTCTGATCTGGCCATAGTCTACAAGATCTTCTCCATTAGTGGCAAAGGGTAATGGTCTTTTAACGAAGCTTTATTCAAGTCCCAAAAATCAACACAAAGTTGGATATCACCATTTTTTTTGAACTGGAACTAGATTTGATACCTAGGTGGAATGTTTGATAGGATATATGATCTTTGATTCAACCAGCTTGGTAAGCTCCTATGCCATCAGTGCTTCAATTTTTGGATTGACTGGCCTTTACTTCTATTAGATAGGTTTGGATCCTTCTACCGGATCAATGGTATGTTGGATTATTCCCAGGTTGTATCCTCTTAGATCATCATAGGTCTAGGAGATAACTCCATCATACTTGAAGCATAGATCCTTCAATCTTTTCTTGTCCTTGTGAGGAACTTCCCTTCTAACTTTTAGTTTTCTGCCACTTCTAACATCAAGTTCTTCATAATTATCTTCATCCACAATAAATATTTTCTTTCCATTCCTTGTGTCTTCACAATTAAAGATATTTTCTAAAGAAATTAATCCTTAGGGAAGCTTGTTCCCTTTCAATTAGATGATTTTATTTTTAGGAAATCATGTCTCTGGTGGTGAATAGTCAAATTCTATCCCTGATTTCTGTATGAAAGAAGCAATTTGGATGTTATCATCAAAGAATTTCTAGTTTTGATCATTGTTGGGAATTGAGGGTCAGACAATGACCTATATCGTGCTCTGCTTCATTGGGTTAGAAATTGGTTCAAATTATGAATCAATTGAAGTCATCAAATCAACAAAATTGTTTTGGGACAAGGGAATAACTTGTATGTTGAAAGCTTCAAAACTCTCGATCAGATCCCAAACTTGATGCTTGTAAAATCTCATCCTTGTGTTCTTTACAGTTTCTTTTCCACAGACCTAGCTCACCACTAGTTTTGAATCTTTGAAATCTTGTATCCTTCTCATGCCCATCTACTCTGCTAGAATTAGCTTGTGAACCAAGGCTTCATACTTGACATAATTATTAGAGCATGAGAACTAAAAATGGTAAGCCTTAAGGGTCTCCAATCCTATTGAAGACACTAATTAGACACCCACTTGAGAGAAAGCTTTACACTTGGCACCATCAAAATATAGGGTCCACAGATGATTATCATATGGATCATCGAATTCCTCCCAATCCTTCATTAGTTTTGGTAAGACCTGATCATCGTCAAAAATCACAAATGTGCCTAGCCCTATTGCATGGAATTTTCTAAATGGATTGGAGTTAATGAATTGGTTGAGCAACACCTCTTCCTTAGGAGTCTGATCACTTGTATCTTCTTCATCTTCTAATGTTTCTACACAATATATCTCTTGCTGAGAGATGGAGGTATGTGTTCCCTCAAAGCATAGGTTTGCATTGTCAACAATGTGTTCAGGATGCAAGGATTCAGATAGAATATTCATCTTCACCCCATGGTTGGTTCTCAATATTAGGTGGGACCAGTCAAGTGCCAAGTATCTACCAAGATTTGTAGTGAAATCACTTGAAAGACACATTCCAAAAGCTAGGGGAATGTATATCACTACTACTTCTTGTGTGACTGTTTGGCTTGGACATAAGAAGAGAGTCAGAAATAGATCTTTTATCCAATTGATGGTTGAAACCTTCTTCCCATCCAGTTACATGATTCCTTTTTCAAGGGTCTCATACTTAGGTTTCAAAGCATCTACCACTTGTTTTGGCATAACAGTCATGCTAGCCCCCAAATCAATCATATTATTATACAAAATTTTGTCTCCCACAATAAGAGTTAAAAAGAAATGTGTTTGATTTGGTTTTCTTACCTCTTTCTCTTTTGCATTTCCTACATCATTCATGTAATTTGTTGCTTTCGAAGCCTGAGGGTGTGGCATAGATCCTTTGTATCCGCTTTGATTGTATGGTTGAGATACATCCACCTATGGGATTTGTTCTTCTTTCTTTAATGCTTCCTAAATAAATGTATTTTATTCAGGATTGGATATGACATCCCACAATGATACATTAGTAGGTGCCTTTTTCAGTTGTTCTACTACATTAAGCATTCCAATTGACAGAGTCTTACGCTTGTATAGTGGTATCTCTCTTGTATTTAGAAAGAAATTTTCTGTTGTGACTAGGCTTGGTGCCTTATTTTCATCCCTTTTTGCCAACGGCGGATTACACAGCTATAAAAAAGGTCTACTTTTCCTACAGGGGCAGTTGATGTGATGATAGACATAGTAAAGGTTGTTGCACATACTCTCATGTGAGCCTTCTCTTGTACCTTGTGTTATAATCTAACTACACTTGCGGAACACTAGTCTTCAGAGCCTCATTTGTGAACACTGCATCTTCTTCTTCCATCCAAGAAAATAGAGCTTGGTCAGGTGCAATATCTAGTTCTTGTTCCAAGGACATTCCTTTCATTTTTGCTCTGAAGCAAGAATTTCCCATTTCAAAAGACTTGTATTCATTTTCATTCAGGAGCATGCCCTTGCTTCTTTGTTCCACTATCCTTTTTTGCATATTTCCTCTTGGGAAATTTCAAGGCATATGACTATTGCTGCATGGGAAGCACCATACATTCTTGTCTTCTACCAAATTATTTTGGCCTGAGATTAGCTCTTTACCCATATTATCTTTGTTTGTTTGTAATGGTACGGTGACTAGAACTATCTAATTTGTAGATGTAGTTTGTTGACCTCCTCCTCTAGAGGATCGTTGGTATGGATTATGTTGATAAGATGACTTTCCTCTGCCATAGGCTTGTGTAATCTGCTTTGGAGGAATCACTTTCTATTGCTTAACAACCACCAAATCATTGGAAAAAGTCTACATGAGACTCTTCATGTCACTGATATCTACCAGTATTGAGGAAGAGCTTAAAGTGCTTGTTTGAGTAGTGGGGTACATGTACATAGATTGTGGAGTGACCAATGCTAGTTGTGCAATGGAAGTGCTTGGAGTAGCTTCTTCTTGTGGTGTATTAGAGATTTCCTTAAATACTGGCATTGGAGGTTGAGGCGAAAGCTTTCCAACATCGATTGGACTATTCTCTACATGCACCACCATCTTGTATGCATTGGGAAAGACATCCCCTCCCATGGAGGTTATCATAACTACAATGTCTATATTGAAAGCCTTCAGATACAACATGAACTCCATCACAAATTAAGGTTGAGCAGTCAAGGGGATTCTTTACCAAGTCTTTTGGAATCTGGTGTTAAGGTCGCTCACGACTTCCTGTGGAGCTCTCTTGATGGTAATTAGTTGCTACAACAATGAAGATAAATCTCCTTTCTCTAAGAATCATTCAAAAATTCACTCTCCAAGTTGATCCCAGGAGATGATAGAGCCTGAGGCCAAAGATCAATACTAATCTCGGGCTTTTCCTTTGAAAGAGGCAGCTAACAACCTCAAGGCAATGTTCTCCTCCAATATGTTATGTACCCTACATACCTCTGCTATATCCTAAAGGTGTTCAAAAGGGGTTTTGAAGTCTTCTCTAAAAAATCTCAAAATGGCCTTGAGGGTGTTAGTGGGTGTGGCAGGCCATACGTTTGGGGGTGTGGGTGGTCATAGCAAACTACCACTATCCCACGTTATGAAATTTCTAGGAGCAAGGGGAGGTATGTGAGCCATAGAGAAAATATTCCTATGAATCAAGTATACATGTATTCTTATTTGGAATTTTAAGCCTTTGGGTGGGGTAGATAAGGCTCTGGATATTGGCCTTTTACTTCTTACTCTATTGCTCCTTACAGGTGATACAAAACCTATAAGTATTCTCCTTATAGGTACTAAGGTAGGTAAATGAGACTACTAGAAGTGACCTCTAAAAAATGCTCTTGTTTGGACTTTGGGCATGAAACATCCAGTTTCCTTCCTTGACCTGATTCAAGAAATATTTCTAACTTCTAATCAGGTGTTCAAAAAGTTTCTTGTTCCACTAGGTGTGCCAGAAAAAGAACTGTTGATCATCAGAGCTTGCACCTCTCTGTTAGTCTTATGGGAAATTCAGTGAGAGGGGGATCAATTTGTGCCTCACTTGAATACCTCCAAGATTCTTATAGAAAGTCGGCTCTTCTTTGAGGGTTTGGAGTAAAGGGTAGAAATAAATGTAAATATAAAACATGAAATTGGTGATATGCCAATGTTTTTACAACATTTCAAACCCAACCATTTCTATGATTGATATAATTAGACATAGAATGCCACAACTCTTCATTGTTGGAAAGAGAATTAACAACAAAGGCTAACAACAAGCACAATACATAATTTCAAATATTCCTATAGGCAGTGTTCATTAAGGTTTGATCAAACATTAAGATTTCTAAGAGTTACATAAGGAATTCAAAAATTTCATAATCTCTCTCTCCTAATACAACATAATATAGTAAAACAACAACCCTTCAAAAAAACAAAGAATTTCAATGACATAATCCAATTTTCACAAGTCGCTATTCTACCATATGAGCATACATGGAAATCAGCTACTTAAACTATTTAGATTCAACTTGCAAGATATAGTGTTTCATTTAAAATGATAATATAAAGAAAGAAAGTTTGAAATAGGCCATACATGCAAAGTCTCAACAATTTATCCTCAATAGTTTGTGCTTTAAATATTAAATGAACTTTAAAACAAAGGTCGAATGCCAATCCAACAATAGTTTAAACCTTAAAAGATATAACATGCCATAGACAAGTAGCTCTATATTGTGCTTCTGAAAGTAATTCTATACCCTAAGAAAACTAAAGATACTTTCCTTATCCAAGGAAACTGAAACTTGAAATTCCAACCCCTCATTGTGTCACTGCCCTCCTTATATAGATATAGAAAAAGAAAACACCACCTCAACACAAAAGTCAATATTTTTAGGTGTTTTATAGTTGATGGCCAATGATCCCATCATAGATCTTTGATTAGGTCACAATGATCTTTGTTCATCAATTATCAGTTACCACATTGATTTTTTTTAGATATTTAGCAAAGATAGAGGCCCATAAACAATCAAATCCTAAAAAAAACAATCTATAAAAAAGGTCCAATTGGCTGATGACATCGCCCAGAGGCACCGAATCAAAGCTTCCATCCCAAAAACCAAGAAAAGAAAAAGGCCAGCTAGCTTCACAAAATCCCCAAAAGATATCACTCCATAGGAGACACAATCCACCTGTAGCGAAGATGTGATGTGTCAAAAAGGAAGGAACTTTCAAGCTCATGAATGTAGCTCCCTGGAAAATCCCTGATGAGCAAACACGTCTTCTGAACACTCTCCCAAAAGGGAGATGAAATCTGAAATTTGCACAACCACAATGTGGTTCATTGCACACCTTTCTAATAACTCTACTTCAGTGTAGGCACATCCAAAATCGAAAAACATTGTACAAGAGAAAAATCAAATCGATTAAGGAAAAAATGTTTCACACGTACCATTATGGAAATGTCACGCAGTATTTTACAATCCAAAAATATTCCAAATTATTATTTGGGATAATTAGTTGTAATGAAAATATATAATCTAAATCATTTTCCCACAAAATTAGTTCAAAACATCACTCTAATGGAAGCCTTGGAAGGTCATAAGCCTTTAGTGGCTCATCTTGGAGTATTTGGTTGTATCACATATGTTCATGTTCTAGTCAAAAGTGGAAGAAGTTGGAAGAAAAATACCAACATTGTATCTTTGTGGGATATTTTGATTCTACAAAAGGATATACATTCTATAATCCCAACATAAAGCAATGGATTATTAGTTAGGATGTGGTTTTTGATGAAGGGGGAGGATGGAAATGGAAATAAGGAGCTCAATAAACTACACCACTAATCATGGGTATTCAAGATGATCAAGCTTCTCCTCTCCCCACAAGCTCAAGTGGAAGCTCAAGTTTAAGTTCACCAAGTTCCTCTTTATGTTATAGTTCAAGTCCATCATCAAGTCCAAGCTCTTCACAAAATGTACAAAGTTTAAATGAAATCTATCAAAGAAGGTCTAATGTGAATCCAATTGCCAATTTTTCTTTGTTTAGTACAATTTAAGTTAAACATTTATTTATGAAGAAGACATAAAAGGAAACACATGGATTGATGCTATGAATGAATAGATGCATGAAAATAATAGGAATGATACATGGGAGTTAGTGCTACTTCCTAAAGATAAACAAGTGATTTGATATGTAGGATTTTTGTCAAATTTTGAAGTTCCTCATTTTTCTCTAGAAACATCTTCATCAAAAAATATTTGGAATTTTGACTCCAACGCAGCTTGAACGGAGTCCATCGAAGCTACGGTGCTCGAGATACACTCAGTCAAACCTCCAGTCAACTCAAAGACCCAGGTCAGAAAAAAGGGTCAAAATTCAAAGTGGATATCAACACGAAGAGCTCAGTGAGAGCTTTTTGATGGTGTCATTTTGTCAAAAATGGAGTCTGTATGACAAAGTTATTTCCGGTCAAAGGTTGGTCAAAAGGTTGACTCTAGTTGACTTTGATGATGTCAACAGTTGATGACGTGGTGGCTTGATGACATGGTAGGTTGCTGATGTGGCATAAGCAGCTGATGTGGCACAAACAATTGACATGGACCAATCAAATGGTGCCACATGTCAAAGCGTAAGTAAATAAAATGATGCCATGTGTCCCAATGGATGGGTACCATGTGGCACCTCTATGGAGGACCAGATAGTTTGTTTGTTGAATTTTTTTTGGGGAGTTTCAAACCATGAACCTCTTCCTCACTATTTATCCTCTCCACCACATGAGCTAGTGCTTTTCACATGCTCCAAAGGTGGGTGGATTATATTTAACCATTATTCAGTCAGGTTGGTGGCCCCTACATCCCTTGATTCTTGGGTACCCTGCTATGCCCCATGATTTTTTAGGATTTTGTAAAAGAATTTTTAAATGCCTAACCTTCTTTCTGAATCTTTTACTCTTATGAAAAGGGTAAGCCCCATTAAATAGCACATAAATCCCTATAATTAAGGATTTTTAATCCTTAAAAAAATAAAGATAAAGAAAAGATAAACCCAATTAAAAATAAAAGGTTAAATATACGATATATACCCTAAATTAAAGGGAAACCAACCCTTTAAAATTCTAAGCCTGAATATATTATTTTTGTAAGCCTGAAATATAACCTAGGCCATCTCAGAAAGTTTTAATGGGTGTTATTTTAAGAGGATTCGTCACTATAAAATGGGGGGATTTCAAATGTTTTTACTTTGGATGGGAGATTATAGGGATTTAATGGTTTTCACCCCATTTAGCATGTAAAGTGGTATAAAAAGGGGTAGAAGGGAGGTTGAAAGGTGAAGGATTTTTAGCTAAGTGATCTGAAAGTGAATTTTGGTGATGATTTTGGAGAGATGAAAATTTGTGAGAGATTTCCAAGTGAGAATTTTTGAATAGTGAATTTTTAATCCTTATGCATTTGAAGCTTAGTTAAGCTTGTTGCATTTGTTGAAGGATTTTCTTTGTAATTCATTATCGTCCAAGGATACAAGAATCTTGTAATAGGTGGAAGACCTTGTAATCATTTTCTAGAGATTAATTGGATCAGTCTCACTCCATTGGAGTGGACTCGGAGACGTAGTCACGATTGTGGAAAACTCTGTTATCAGATTGTTTGCACTTTCTCTCTTCTTCTCTCTCCCATTCCAGTTATCACCTTGATTTTTAAAGCATAATTTCAATAATGTACACTTGTTTTTGAGTTTCCATTAATTTTTTTAAGTTAAGCATTCAATTATGCAATTAGTCTAGATCCTAAATCAGATCATGATTGGTGTTAAATGGATTTATAAGGTGAAATATACATATGTTCTATTTTGGAAAAATAAGGTTGAGAATGTCTCTAACAAATAATATACCATATAAGTAAATGATAACAAGTTTATAATACACCCATGTATTATTATATTCATTCAAACATGGTAGTATAACTCAGAGAAAGTAAATTGATTATGGAAAACCTGTTGAGGGGTATGAAATGACCTCTGAAGAGGAACCAATTAGCAAAAAGGTCAAGAAAAGGAAATTGATTTTGGAAAAAGAGGCTGAGTCAGAGGAGGATGTGGAATTTTTTCTTGATGACATGGTAGGTTGCTGATGTGGCATAAGCAGCTGATGTGGCACAAACAGTTGACATTGACCAATCAAATGGTGCCATTTGTCAAAACGTAAGTAAATAAAATGATGCCATGTGGCCCAATGGATGGGTACCATGTGGCACCTCTATGGAGGACCAGATAGTTTGTTTGTTGAAATTTTTTTGGGGAGTTTCAAACCATGAACCTCTTCCTCACTATTTATCCTCTCCACCACCTGAGCTACTAGTGTTCACATGCTCCAAAGGTGGGTGGATTATATTTAACCATTATTCAATCAGGTTGGTGGCCCCTACATCCCTTGATTCTTAGGTACCCTGCTATGCCCCATGATTTTCAGGATTTTGTAAAAGAATTTTTAAACACCTAACCTCCTTTTTGAATATTTTACTCCTATGAAAAGGGTAAGCCCCATTAAATAGCACACAAATCCCTATAATTAAGGATTTTTAATCCTTAAAAAAAATAAAGATAAAGAAAAGATTAACCCAATTCAAAATAAAAGGTTAAATATACGATATATACCATAAATTAAAGGGAAACCAACCCTTTAAAATTCTAAGCCTGAATATATTATTTTTGTAAGCCCGAAATATAACCTAGGCCATCTCAAAAATTTTTAATGGGTGTTATTTTAAGAGGATTTGTCATTATAAAATGGGGGGATTTCAAATATTTTTACTTTGGATGGGAGATTATGGGGATTTAATGGTTTTCACCCCATTTAGCATGTAAAGTGGTATAAAAAGGGGTAGAAGGGACGTTGAAAGGTGAAGTATTTTTAGCTAAGTGATCTGAAAGTGAATTTTGGTGATGATTTTGGAGAGATGAAAATTTGTGAGAGATTTCCAAGTGAGAATTTTTGAATAGTGAATTTTTAATCCTTATGCATTTGAAGCTTAGTTAAGCTTGCTGCATTTGTTGAAGGATTTTCTTTGTAATTCATTATCGTCCAAGGATACGAGAATCTTGTAATAGGTGGAAGACCTTGTAATCATTTTTCTGGAGATTAATTGGATCAGTCTCACTCCATTGGAGTGGACTCGGAGACGTAGTCACGATTGTAGAAAACTCTTTTATCAGATTGTTTGCACTTTCTCTCTTCTTCTCTCTCCCATTCTAGTTATCACCTTGATTTTTAAAGCATAATTTCAATAATGTACACTTGTTTTTGAGTTTCCATTAAATTTTTTAAGTTAAATATTCAATTATGCAATTAGTTTAGATCCTAAGTCAGATCATGATTGGTATTTAATGGATTTATAAGGTGAAATATACATATGTTCTATTTTGGAAAAATAAGGTTGAGAATCTCTCTAACAAATAATATACCATATAAGTAAATGATAACAAGTTTATAATACACCCATGTATTATTATATTCATTCAAACATGGTAGTATAACACAGAGAAAGTAAATTGATTATGGAAAACCTATTGAGGGGTATGAAATGACCTCTGAAGAGGAACCAATTAACAAAAAGGTCAAGAAAAGGAAATTGATTTTGGAAAAAGAGGCTGAGTCGGAGGAGGATGTGGAATTTTTTCTTGATGACATGGTAGGTTGCTGATGTGGCATAAGCAGCTGATGTGGCACAAATAATTGACATGGACCAATCAAATGGTGCCACGTGTCAATGCGTAAGTAAATAGAATGATGCCACGTGGCCGAATGGATGGGTACCATGTGGCACCTCTATGGAGGACCAGATAGTTTGTTTGTTGAAATTTTTTTGGGGAGTTTCAAACCATGAACCTCTTCCTCACTATTTATCCTCTCCACCACATGAGCTACTGGTGTTCACATGCTCCAAAGGTGGGTGGATTATATTTAACCATTATTCAATCAGGTTGGTGGCCCCTACATCCCTTGATTCTTAGGTACCCTGCTATGCCCCATGATTTTCAGGATTTTGTAAAAGAATTTTTAAACGCCTAACCTCTTTTTGGAATATTTTACTCCTATGAAAAGGGTAAGCCCCATTAAATAGCACATAAATCCCTATAATTAAGGATTTTTAATCCTTAAAAAAAATAAAGATAAAGAAAAGATAAACCCAATTAAAAATAAAAGGTTAAATATACGATATATACCCTAAATTAAAGGGAAACCAACCCTTTAAAATTCTAAGCCTGAATATATTATTTTTGTAAGCCTGAAATATAACCTAGGCCATCTCAGAAAGTTTTAATGGGTGTTATTTTAAGAGGATTTGTCACTATAAAATGGGGGGATTCCAAATATTTTTACTTTGGATGGGAGATTATAGGGATTTAATGGTTTTCACCCCATTTAGCATGTAAAGTGGTATAAAAAGGGGTAGAAGGGAGGTTGAAAGGTGAAGGATTTTTAGCTAAGTGATCTAAAAGTGAATTTTGGTGATGATTTTGGAGAGATGAAAATTTGTGAGAGATTTCCAAGTGGGAATTTTTGAATAGTGAATTTTTAATCCTTATGCATTTGAAGCTTAGTTAAGCTTGTTGCATTTGTTGAAGGATTTTCTTTGTAATTCATTATCGTCCAAGGATACGAGAATCTTGTAATAGGTGGAAGACCTTGTAATCATTTTCTGGAGATTAATTGGATCGGTCTCACTCCATTGGAGTGGACTAGGAGACGTAGTCACGATTGTGGTGAACTCTATTATCAGATTGTGTTCACTTTCTCTCTTCTTCTCTCTCCCATTCCAGTTATAACCTTGATTTTTAAAGCATAATTTCAATAATGTACACTTGTTTTTGAGTTTCCATTAAATTTTTTAAGTTAAGCATTCAATTATGCAATTAGTCTAGATCCTAAATCAGATCATGATTGGTATTAAATGGATTTATAAGGTGAAATATACATATGTTCTATTTTGGAAAAATAAGGTTGAGAATATCTCTAACAAATAATATACCATATAAGTAAATGATAACAAGTTTATAATACACCCATGTATTATTATATTCATTCAAACATGGTAGTATAACACATAGAAAGTAAATTGATTATGGAAAACTTGTTCAGGGGTATGAAACGACCTCTGAAGAGGAACCAATTAGTAAAAAGGTCAAGAAAAGGAAATTGATTTTGGAAAAAGAGGCTGAGTCAGAGGAGGATGTGGAATTTTTTCTTGATTCTCTTGCTTCTATAGAGGGGGGTCTATATTCCCCTCCCATAGGAAAAAAAAAAAAGGGGAACCATGTGCTAGTGAGGGTTATTTAACTTGTAGTGAAGAAGCTATTGTTGATGTGCCAAGTAGGGGTATGAAAGTGAAGAATGACCTATATGGAGAGGCCTGCTAAGTGCCCTTGGTTGCCAAGAAGAAGGATTTGGGGGAAGTAAGTGGGAAGTAAGTGGGAAGAAAGGGGTTTTGAGGATTGTGAGCCAAATTTTGGAGAAGGGTCTTCCCCTCACTATTGCAAGCGGCCTTTTTGTTGATGATTTCATGAGTGTAAAGTTGGTTATGCAGGTGAAAGATAAGTATGGGGATTCTATTGTTGCTTTGGAGACCCAGGATGTGGATTTGGATAAGATTAACAAGAGAAAGGTGGTGGCAGAGAAAATTGTGAGATCCATCCACATGCTTAAGTTTCTGGTTGTTGTTGAAAAAGGTAAAGACTCCCTTGTTGGTCAAGATAGGATTAGTTCCTCTAAGGAGGAAGATGCCCTGGGAAAACAGGTTTTAATATAGAAAGAGATGATTTTTCTGATGTAATTGGTACTGCATGTGAGGGGTCTATTGTTTTGTTTATGCTTTTTAAATGGTTTTTCCATGAACTCAATAAAACTAATGTCAAAGTTAGGGGAGTGGTTAGCAAGCTGAGGGGTGTTTTGTTTAGAATCAGATAGATGAGTTGTTTGACTCCTTAAATAATATGGTGAACATTGTTGTGGAGGAAACTCTAAAAATGAAGCAGAATCTTGAAGGAAGAATCCTCATCCTTGAGGATCAAATGGTGAAAATTTGGGATACTGCGATGAGAGGAGGGGAGGTGCATAAATTTGTTGGGAAATATGAGTCTATTGTTGTTACTTCTCCTATGGTTATTGCTAAGAAGCGAAAAGAAAGTGCCCATGCTGATGAGGTTGTTGTTGCTTCTAGGAAGGGTGGTGAGAAAGGTATTGTTTTGATTTTAGAGGTAAATATGGATGGTCCTAGAGCTAGGACTAGGAAAAAAACTAAAGCTTAGGCTGGGGCATCTAGGAAGGATAGTTCTGATGTTTTTGATGATGCACAAAATGCTATAGCTAGCAATGTGGAGGAAACATATATTTTGAAAAGCATGTAATGTTGTTGGTTGGATCCTCCTTTTTGGTTGTCTTTTTGTTGATGTGTCACTATTTTTGGGCTATTTTTGGCTTAATGTTGTTATCTTTTATTTCAACTGCTTTCTTTTGTAAAGGGTTTCATGCCCCTTCAAAACCCATATTTTACCTCTAATAAAAAATGCATATAATGTAAGACTTTAAAGGTCTTTCTATTGATGTGTTTGGAGTGTGTTGAGGATAATAGGAGAAAATTCAAATATAGATTGGTGCTTTTATACATTGTGAAATAGAGTTTCTAGATTTAGCCAAAGATGCAATAACTAAAATAAGGAAATGACTTAATCAAGTAACCACAAAAGAAAATGCCTTTCAATATACACTTGAGAAAGTTAGACTCTACACATGCACTTAGGAAAACCATACATAGTTGCAAAATATTAAGAGAGTCTAATTAGTAATCTTTAATAATACCCACACTGATGAGTCTAGTTTATGGTTTAATTTTGGTAGAATTTATGATCTATCTTTTGAAGTTGTCATGGACCTTGATGTTTAAATGTTGATATTTCCTCAAAACCATAGACATTAAGCCTAATTTTATCTCTACAAATATTTAACGACATTGAAATGTTATATGGACTATTTGTGTTAATTCTACACATGGATTAATGAATGTTCTTTAAGATAGTTACACATATCAAATTATTGTGCATACTATTGCCATGTAGATATGATTAGAGGCCACTAAATTGAGAAGATTTTTCCAACTGGTCCTTCACCATAATGTTCAAGAAGGGAATCATTCAAAGTTCAGTGGAGGTCGATGCTGGGAGATTCCTCATGTAAATTGAGTTGTAACCACCTTGTAAATTTTCTTTATTTTTGTTGAGTGAATATAGGTGTTATTGTTGTGCTAAATTTACATTGAGGCAAGCATGTCTGACCAGATTCCATGCATGCGTAACCACCTCTCAACTTTTCACACTTTCCCTAAAGTGGCATCCTCCTAATCTGTTAGAGTTGACTGCCTTGCTAGGTGATTAGTCAGTAGCTTATTTTCCTATAAATAAGACTTGAATTCTCCTTCTTAGAAGGTTGCACGATCTGATGATGTACTTGCATTCTTAAGTTTTTAGCAATACAGTTACACTACTTTATTGTACTCATGTTTTCCAATGAATAAAATGAAGTTATAAATCTATGCATCTAAGTTTACATTAGTTTTAGAGGATACTAATCCAAGGGGGCCCACTTGGTGAGCTTTCCATCCTTTAGTTTAGTATTAGTTTATTTATTACTCTTTGTTTAGTAATTATTTAAGAATCTAGCATTGACTATTCCTACATCCAATAGAATTCCATTATGTGACTCTTCTACAACCAAAGCAAATGGAGTAGTTTCATATTTTTTTGCTCATATGTTTCATTTCTATCATGCATTCCATCTTAATATAGTTGTTGGTTGATGTTCAGCATTTATGTTATTCCTTTCCAAGCAATTTACCTTCAACATTATATTTTTCTTAGTTGTAGAATGAATATGACTACTCTGGATCCTTAGTGCACATACTATGCTAACCCATTTCAAGTTCACATCCCTTGGTTGACAAGTTAAATGCACCTTGATGATGATTAAAATGGCTATTCAGTTTAGATGTCCAATCTTTGAATCATAGCTATAAGGGCTTAGTTGTTAGATCATTGTAGGAGGCCAACATTTTTAGCACCATTGTCAGGGATGGTGTCAAACTAGGGAGTTCTTTTGAGTCATTGATAGCTTTCTTGTTGTAGTATTTATGAAATTTTTTCTTAGTATACCATTCATTTAGGAAAGCAATGATCCACTATTAATTTTTTAATTCTTTGTGTGAGTTGGATGATAGTGATTTGATATTGCATGCATAGAGGAAAGAGGAGAGATTCTCATGGGAGATTCCTTCCTAACAATCCTGATCCATTCCAGATAGTTGAATATCAGAACCTACCAAGAGAAAAAGAAGAAGAAGATCCACACCCCTTTGCTAATGCATTTCCCGATCTGACTAGCTCTGAAGTTTCCTCTGAAGATGAAAATCTGATTGAGAACCCGTTTGCTTTGGAACTACATCAGGAAGGTATGGGTGATGCAAATAGAAACAGACCTAACCAACCAACTTTTCCTTTCCAATTTTCTCATTAGAATGAAGTAGACAACCTCAAAAATATCCCTACTTCAGTCCTTCCTAAATTCAATGTACTTGTCATAGAAGATCTTGATACCTTTTTGTTTGAGTTTGACATACTTTGCAAGAGTTATGACTATACCACCGATGCCCATAGACTCAAGCTATTTACTACCACTCTAAAAGAGGCTGCATTAAAATGGTTCATGAGCCTAGGCATAAATACTATGGAGATATGGGATGACATGAAAAAAATCCTTGAGAAATAGGAGTATGTAGGAGTAGTGACATGAGAAGAGATGATATTTCTAGGATGCATTAAAAAGAAGATGAGATCCTGGAGGATTACATTACAAGGTTTCTATTTTTCCTACATAAATGTCCAAACCATACACTCAATGAAGACTCACAAAAGATACTTTTCCTAAGAGTAATTAATGATAGCCGCACTGATGCCTTAGACTTGATGGGAGGAGAAGATATCTCCCAAGTTCCTTGGGAGGATATCAAGAAGATATGCCAGAACTACTCTAGGGAAGATTCATAGAAAGGGAGAGCTTACCAATATTCTATGGGTAAGTCATTTACCAGTAGAGTTTCAAGAATGGAGATTACTCATTTGCTAGTAGACTTCAAGCAAGACATTATAAAAAATCTAGCTACTTAGCTAGATACACTTCAGGCCAAGAAGAAACAAGAGGAGGCAGAGGCAACATTGATAGAGTATTACCCCCATTGTAGAAAAAAGGACTATAGATGCAAGATGATAACTAGTATTGATAGCAAGCATATTGCACTCGAGTTCAAGCCAATCTAGGTTGAAGAAGATCAAGTCTACTATGTTGAACAAAGGAAGCCATGGGCTCCAAGACAAGGTATGCCACCAGATCCACTCTCTTTTGTTGGGCCATATTTCAATTCTTATTCATCTGGTAACCAATGACAACCTCCATATCCATCCAACTATGGAGGATATCCACCACAACCTTGGAGTCAGCCTCCAAATACCTGGCCTAATCATCAAACTCTCCACCCTAGTGGAAGCAACCTCAAGGGAATTGGCAGTAGTTTCAAGGAAATTGATAGCCACCCCGAGGAAATTTCCAGCAAACAAATCAATGGAGGGGAGGACAACAATGGCCAAACCAGGAAAATTGCTACATTCAACCACCTTCTCTGCCCCAACAACCTACTATAATTCCTCCTCCTACTAATCCAAGCTCAAACCATCTAAACCTTCTCACCTACTAGCTCAACCCACACCTAACACAAATAACAAACCACAACAGTAGCCAGTATACTTTGCTAATCCAAATCAATTCCCTGCATATGCTATGAGTGTAAGTGACATCCACATGCGTTCAGGAACTACTTTTCCATCTCCTTCCACACCCATTATCACTGAGCTTCCTATGGAAGAAGAGGAGCGTCTGAATACCCCCATTCATCCTAGTGCACCTAAAAATCCTAAACTAGTCCCAGTCAAGTAAACTGAACAAGAACCACCATTTCCTTAGAGATTGGAAGTTTCCAAGAAAAAGGAAGAAAAGTAGGATACAAATTTTGACATTATAGATCAGCTTAAGCATATATGTGTCCAGATACCCCTATTTCAGGCCATAAAATATGTTCCAATCTATGGAAAGGCAATCAAGGAAGCATGCCTTAAGAAGCCAGGAAGGATAAAGAAAGACCCCACTATGGTTCATGTGGTGGCATAGCTGGTTGACATCATGCTTGGGAAAGTGAATGTCCCTAAGTACAATGACCCAGGTAGTCCTGTAGTAGGAGTTGTTATAAATGAGATCTAGATAAAGCATGCTCTAATTGAACTGGGAGCAGCAATAAAAGTAATGACTAAGGACATCCTGTAGCAACTAAATGTTTCAAGTATGAGATGTACTCCTACTTTCCTATAGCTTGTTGATAGTTCTACTATTAATCCTAATGGTATAGTAGAGGATCTTGTGGTAATTCTAGACTCCTGGGAGTACCCAGCAGATTTCATGATTCTTTCTCCCAAAACTACACTAGGCAGGTATCCCATCATTCTTGGAAGGCCATGGTTAGCAACAACATATGCATATATTGGATGCAGGACAAGAGACATAACCATATCTGATGGAAAGAGTACCAAGAAGCTTTTTCTCTACCCTCCTACTTAGCCATCTCATGATCTGGATAATTCTATATGGCACATGTTGGTGAAGAGGCCAAGGAATTTAATCCTATAGCATAGCTTATGATGTTAGGAAAAATATTTTTCATGTAGCTTCAAGATGAAGATGAAGTATTGGACAACATCATTCAGAATCATTGTGAAGTGGAGGGGGCATCATCTTCTCATTTTTTTTTCCATTCAAGACACTTATCCCTGCTCTTCTTCTAGCCACTCTTCTTGCAAAAACTCTTCTTGTGGACACTCTTCCTACAATTGAACTTCCTACAACAATAGGTATGTCTCATACATTACTGTTGCATGAATTCAAACTACCAAGAATTAGTGAAGAAACCATGATAGAGATAACTTCACAAGTGCAAGTGGAAGAAGGAAAAAATTTGCACATCAACATCAAATTGAGTGAAGAACAACAATTATCATTGACAACCTTATTGAAGACCCACTAGCATAAATTTTTGTGGGACTATCACAATATGAAGGGATTGAATCCTAACCTTTGCACTCATACAATTTACATCAGAGATGATTTCACCCTAGTGAGGTAGCCACAAAGAAGAATTAACCCTGCACTAAGAGAAATTGTAAAAGGGGAACTACATAAATTGCTAGATGTAGGATTTATCTACCCCATCTCGGATAGCTAGTGGGTGTCTCCATTGGTGATTGTTCCCAAAAAGGGAGGGAGGTGGTGAGTTTTTGTTGATTACATGGAACTCAATGCTATCACCAAAAATGACTATTTTCCCTTACCCTTCATAGATCAAGTTTTGGACTCACTAGTAGGAAAACAATACTTTTCTTTTCTAGATGGCTTTAGTGGGTATAACTAGATCCAAATTGCACCTAAGGACTAGGAGAAGACTACCTTTACCTATCCATGGAGAGAATATGCCTACTTGGTACTTCCATTTGGTTTATGCAATGCACCTACACCTTTTCAGAGGGCAGTCATTAGCATATTTTTAGACATTTTTCATGATTACATGGAAATTTATATGGATGATTTCACCACCTATGGTGGTGATTTCAATGAAGCATTGGAGAATTTTAGGAGATTCCTACAGAGATATGAAGATCACAATCTATCTCTAAATAGTGAAAAGTTCTTCATGATGATGTAGGAAGGTGTAGTTCTTGTCCACTACGTCTCTCACAAAGGAATTCAAGTAGACCTTGCAAAGATTGAGGTGATCACCAATCTGCATATCCATGTAGAACAAAAAGATGTTAGGATTTTCTTGGGACATGTAGGCTAATATAGGTGGTTCATTAAGGATTTCAGAAAAATAGCAATACCATTGTATACTCTTCTCACCAAAGATGTTGAATTTCAATGGATAGAAGACTGTGACAAAACATTTTCTAATTTGAAGGTAGCTTTGAATCATGCTCGTGTACTCAAAGTTCCTAACTGGGAGCTTCCTTTCCACATTCATATAGATGCATCAAAATATTCCATAGGATAAATCTTAGGATATAAAGAAGGAGCTTTTGAGAATGCCATTTATTTTATCAGAAAAAACTTGCAAGGAGTTGAATTCAACTATACAGTGATAGAAAAAGAAATGTTGGTAGTGATCTATACACTAAACAAATTTAGGCACTACATAATAGGCTATCAAATATTTATGCACACCGATCATGCAACCATTAGATATCTCATGAATAAACCCATGATCATAGGTAGGTTGGCAAGATGGTTGTTGTTGATGTAAGAGTTTGACATAACCATTATGGATAAACCAAGGAAGGCCAATGTTGTTGCAAACTTTCTTTCAAGGCTGAATACATCAGGGGACAATCAAGCCATAGAAGAATCTTTTCCTAATGAACATCTATTATCCATTAGTGTGAAAACACCCTAGTATGCTAACATAGCTAATTATCTTGTCATAGGGAGAGCTCCTTCTCACTTCTCCCCAAAAGAGAGAAGGGTGTTCATTGAAAAATCTTTTCCTTTTTCATGGATTGTTGGATGTTCATTTTATATTGGACAAGACCATGTCATGAGGAGATGTGTGAGGGAAGATGAGACATATGATATTTTGCATGCATGCCACAATGAACCATGTGGAGGACATTTTGTGGCCAAGAGTACAGCAATGAAGATTTTGAACACAGGATACTATTGCCTCACAATTCACAAAGATGCAAGAAGGTATAAAAGAAAATGTGATAGATGCCAAAGAATGGGCTGACCAACCAAATCTAATGAGATGCCACTTTTCCCTCAAGTAGTAATCACTCCATTTGACAAATGGGGACTAGATTTTGTAGGACCCACTGAACCTCCATCAAATGGTAAGTCTTATATATTAGTTTGCACTAATTATGTAACTAAGTGGGTAGAAGTTAAGGCCATGAAGCATGCAAGAGACAATAAGGTTGTTGAATTTCTTTATGAGGAGATTTTCACAAGGTATGGAGTTCCAAGAGAGATAGTGACTGATCAAGGGGCTCAATTCACATCAACCCTTATTGCAGCACTAGTCAATGAGTACAATATAAGACATAGGAAGTCCACTCTTTATCACCCTCAGGCCAATGTCCAAGTTCAGGTGACCAACTGGTAGATTGAATCCATTCTAACCAAAACAGTGGTTATTCATAAAAAGAATTGGGAAATCAACCTTCCATAAGCTATTTGCACCTATAGAACTACCTGGAAAACAACTATAGGTTTCATGTAATTTGAGTTGTTGTATGCAAAGATAGCTATGATGCCCATTGAATTTGAACATAAGACTCTTAGGACTATGGTAGACTGGGGATAGATATCTCTAAGGCACAAAGAGAAAGAATCATGAAACTAAATGATTTGGATGAGATGAGGAAAGTAACCTTGCACCACACAAAGGTGGTACAAAATTAGAAAATCAAGTGGCATAATAAATTCATGATGTTTCTAAGATGACTTTGGAAGAATGTGTAAATATTGATCAAATTAGACTAGAGCATTTGTGACCTAGGGTTTTACCTCAACCTCATAGGTCTAGTAGGAGATTGAGCACAGTTGAAGCCACTCCTAGTGCTTCAACCTCTAGCACATGCCCTAATGTAAACCCTCCCGCAACAGAACAAACCGTAGATATTAGCTCTTCTGAGATAAAGTACTCAAACAAAGAAAGTTCCTCTCCAAATTATGATGATGATGTTCCTCTTGGCACCCTAATGAGAAATAGGGCACAAAAGAGAGAAGCAAAAATAAGAAAAAGAAACACTAAAAATTTGTTGGCAAAAGAAGAAGTACCAAGCTCTAAGAAGCAGAAGGTTAACACTTTTCATCCTGTAGACAAAGAAAAATGTGAAATGCTTCCTAGGAAATCAAGACCAGTCAAGCCAACCTTTGATATGCCTATGTAAGAAAGCCCTAATCCTAGAGAAACACCACGGGGGACACAAAAGCTCCAATTGGGTAGGTGAATGTCGAGGAAGAGGACATATTTGAGAAAGAAACAAACATAACACTGACAGATCTTGTTGATATTGCAAAACAAGTTGAGAATCAAGGGTATGAGGAAAATTAGGATTCCCTACAGAAAGAGATCTTGCAAAAAGAGTTCCTGTAGCATGAGCAAGAATAGAAACAAGAGGCTTTGTAGCTAGAATTGGGAGAATAATCATTACCCTGTAGTTGGAATTGATTGAACAACCTGAATCCCTACAGCTGGTACTATATGAAGAGCAAGCATCAGTGCCATGAAAAATGTTGGTAGGAATATATAACCTTCTTTATTTTATGGTACACATAGAAATTATAAATCTATTGAAAGAGATGCAAAGAAGGGAAGAAGAATGGAAGGAGGAGAAATGCAGTCTAAAGAAGGAAATTCAAAAGAGAGATGAGGAGATATAATACAAGGATGCAAAAATTTCTACTTTAAAGAAGAAGGTGGATGGTATAACATCCTTGGTACCCTAGATAGTAGAATGTAGGAACCCTCCAAGGGTCTATACTTTGCTTTTGAAGGAGAAATATATTTATTTTAAGTTGTAAAGGATTGTCTCAAGTTTGAACCCTTCCATTGAGACTCCTATTGAAGTTTTCAATGCTTATTGGATTGTTTCCCCTGAGATGAAGAATTTGTTGTGTGAATTCTATCTGCATAATTATGTTGTGACTCAAGACCATGATTGGAATCCATAGGTGTATGTTGGGGATGTCCAATTAAGGGAATTTATGTCTTGGGTACATAATGAGATCAATTGGGGACAACAATATAGGACTTATAGACAAATGGAATCCAACATCCCTCTATCCATCAAGGCTAAATCAAGAAACCCAAGGGACATTTACTAGGATTGGCATAGAATTATTTTCAAACCTAGCTATGGTAATAGGATCATTCCTTGGATAGAGGAAATTTACAACGAATATAAGGTGGTGGCAAAAGAAAATGAGGAAATTGTGAAGAGATACCTCTCACAAAGATGGAACAGCCTAATAGATGAGTTGAAACAAGTTGAGCCCCGCTCTATATAGAACTATGCTACATCACTTAAAAGAATTGACAGATATATATTGGAAGGACAAAGGGACAATTTTGGCTTCCATTAACTTTTCAACCACCCATCTTGATGTGGCCCATGCCAAATTTCAAGTTTTACCACTATGATATTGTTGTAGAGAGATAGAGATAGAATATATTGGAAAGAAAACAAGGGTTCTATTGGGACTTGATCCACACATAGCAAACACTGATGTAGGAGAGTTGGTAGTAGCAAATTTTAGGGCTTTGACTAAGGAGAAGAACAACCCTTCCCTTATTGGAGGACCATCAAAACCTTAGGTTGGGGTTAGTAATGAGTCTAGTTTATCGTTTCATTTTGGTATAATTTATGATCTATTTGTTGAAGTTTGCATGGACCTTGTTGTTTGAATATTGATATTTCCTAAAAACCATAGACATTGGGCCTAATTTTATTTTTACAAATCTTTAATGACATTGACATGTTATATGGACTATATGTGTTAATTCTATATGTGGATTCATGAATGTTCTTTAAGATATTTACATATATGCAATTATTGTGTGTACTAATATTTCCATGTAGATATGATTAGAGGCCACTAATTTGAGAAGATTCTACCAGTTGGTTGTTCACCATAACATTAAACAAGGGAATCATTCAAAGGTCAATGGAGTTCAACGATAGGAAATTCCTCATGAAAATTGAGTTGTAACCACCTTATAAATGGTCTTTATTGTTGTTGAGGAAATATAGGCATTACTTTTATGCTAAATCTATGTTGAGGCAAGCATGTCTGACCAGACTTTGCGCATGCGTAACCGCCTCTCCACTTTTCATGCTTTCCCTAAAGTGGCATCCTCCTAATCTATTAGAGTTGACCACCTTGCTAGGTGATTAGTTAGTAGCTTCTTTTCCTATAAATAAGACTCAGATGCTCCTTCTCAGAAGGTTGTGTGATCTAATTATGTACTTGCATTCTTAAGTTTTTAGCAATACAGTTACACTGCTCTATTGTACTCATGTTTTGCAATGAATAAAATGAAGTTATAATTCTTTGCATCTGATTTTACATTAGTTTTAGAGCATACTCATCCAAGGGGGACAACTTGGTGAGCATTCCATCCTTTAGTTTAGTTATTACTCTATGTTAAGTAATTAGTTAATAATCTGGCACTGACTATTCTTGCAACCACTAGAATTCCATTCTATGAATATTCCTGCAGCCAAAACAAATGGAGTAGTTTCTTGTTTGTTTTCTCAAATTTTCATTTTTTTCATGCATTTCAGCTTAGTATATTTGTTGGTTGATGTTCATCATTTATGTGATTCCTTTCCAAGAAATTTACCTTCAACATTATGTTTTTCTTAGTTGTAGAATGAATATGGCTACTTTGGATCCTTAGTGCACATATTGTGCTGACCCATTTCAAGTTCATGTCCCTGGGTTGACAAGTTAAATGCACCTTCATGATGATTGAAATGGCTATTCAGTTTAGATGTCCAATCTCTGAATCACAACTGTAAGGGCTTAGTTGTTAGATCATTGTAGGAGGTCAACACACACATTTCTTTTATTAAATTGAAAAGATATTATGCAAAGTATTTGCACATATTTTACAAATTTCTAGCTGAAAAACTAGTCAATTATTCATCTAGAAATGCATAGCACACATAAACAAACACTATGTTATGGTTGATTCTCCATTTAATCACACAATCTTGAATTTTTGTAACTATTATTACAAGACTAGGATAAAAGAAAATCATGATAATACAAATAGATATATCCAAAACTAGAAGTTGAAACCTAGGATTTCTTGTGAATATCTAGTTTTTTGGCTCTATAATATCTTTTCTCTTCTCTTCTCTTTATTTTTGACAAAAATTAAAAACCTTTATAATGAGCACAAATGTGCAATTTATTCCTCTACAAGTTGTGAAGGAGGAAGGGCTAGAAACAAGTCCTAAAACCTTAGAAAATCACATGTAAATATCTGAACATTCAAACCTAAGAAGAAATCATGCCACATAGGTCCCAATACCCATGCCATTCCTCCACATCAATGAGCACACAAAATTGCAACAAAACCCCCATGAAATCAATAAAAAATCATGACCAATATTGGATCTTTGACAAAAATGAGGCCCGAGAATAACAAAGAAACATGGGAACCATTTTTTCCCACTTGGAGTTGTTGAAAAATGCATTTAAGATCATCAATGTAGACCCAAGAATCAAATATTCAATACTTGAGAAAGTTGTTGCAACATTAATTGTGAAAAAAAGAAAATCTCATAGAATGTCCAAAATTCCAAATAGGTTTTAAGACTATGCCATAATCCTAAGGTAGAAATAAATGGAAGGAAGGAGTGGAAAAAAATTGGATTTGGGCTATTTGGTCAAAAATCTAAAAGTCCAAAGAAAGTATTAAGTCCTAACAAGGAAGAAATTTGTGGCTAGGAAACTAAAATGGATCTAGATATAAACTAATTGGGTCCTAAAACCATGACAAGGACATAGTAGGAAGCAAAGAAAGATTGGGAGAAAAATTCCCAACCGGAAATGGACCTTTCAAACCTTAGGTCTGAAAGTCTGATCAAGACTCAAAGTCTTGATAGGATTAGAGAGAAGGTTTCAGTTAGCATCGAGGATCACAATTGGATTTGAACTTCTCAAAACTTAGGTTGTAATTTCATGTTAGTAGGTTAAGGATAAAAAATAGAGCATACAATAGGATAGTGGAAGAATTATGTGGTAACAAGAGAAGACACTAGTTTCCATTAGGAGTCATGTCCTTTCAAGGAAATATATGTATACATGTCATATGGAATAGAATGGTAGCATAAGAGAGGAGTGTAGATGCACATTAACATAAGATAATACTTACCAAAGGATAGACTATATACCTTCCCTTTTGTATATGCTACATTATAATATAAAGAATTACAAGGATAAATAAGAATTATCTTTTGATGTTATGATATCATATGTAATGTATTCCTTCTAGATTTTTACTGCACATGCTTATTTCTCTTATTTTATCCTCTTAGGTATAAAAAAACTACTCAAGGAGTATTGGGGTATAGATCTCTAGAGTTCTACTATACTTACCTCAATTTCTCTTGCAAGCATTGGTTCCATTGTTGGGACCTTAAAGAGAATAGTAAAGAAATTGGAAGCATAGAGGAGTAAGAAAGATTGGCAGAAAATTAATTTTCATCAAACCCTAAGGGCCACCTCTGTGAGAGAGGGGTCAGCCATTATGGGATGAAAAATGTAAAAGGGGGGATGATCCTATAGATCCTTGAATAGAGGTGAGTATTCAAAATGTTCTTTCAAAATCATGATATAGGGAAAAGAGATGGAAGCCAAGACCAATAATACATATGGGAATAGGAGAAAATGAAAGGAAAAGAGAGATAATTGAAATCATCAAACTAGGAATGGAAATAAGTGTAGAAGAAAGGAAACTAAAAAAAACCTAGGAAAGAGAAGAAAGGTAGCACAAGAGAGAAATATAGAGGAAACAAGAGAAATTAGGAAAGATGGTAGAGGAAATCCTAAAGAAATGAGTGGAACATGCCAAATAAGGGTGTTCTTGAGTGTGTCGATGTGGGTGCAATTGATGATAGTAAGGGGAGAAGAAAATAAATAGAGTACATGAGCATCACAAAGGAATAAAATAAAAGTAAGGGAATCTAATCACCATATGGAGGATTTATTAATTAAACATATAAGGAGATCAATCACTAATGAAAGGATAGAATTAAAAATGAAACAATAAAAGGTATAGACATCACCCCTAGACTATGATCTACCCCTTATGCCAGATATAACACAAATAGAGATAGATGAAGAGATAGAAGAAGGTAGACAACCTAAATTGTGGATAAAATGCATAGTAAATTGGGACATCATAGAAGGTAACAATCAATTCATTGAGTGGAGGATCACAAAAGAATAAAATAATTATGAAAGGATAAAAATTTATACCAAAGCTAGCTCCATATTCAATAAAAAAAGTGTTACCACAAGTTTGGAAGAAGACATGGCCACAATGAGAAGAATTCTAGTCTATGAAAGGGACACTAATAACACCATAGAACATGTTTTCCTATTAGAAACCATATAGAAAAGTTGAAACAAACATAGAGAAAGTACAAACCTATTTGATTTCATTGGTTCTTTAAGGGAAGAACAACTAAAATGGTATGATAAAGAATACCCCTAGAACAATAAATCATAGGACAAAGTAAAAAAATCCTTTCTAGAAAAAATTGATAGCCTAGAACTCCTAATGGAGGGAGTAAGAAAGCTAAGAGAATTATCTCAGTGGGATGATGAGTCCATACTAGAGTTCAACAAAACATTCAAGGAAGTGGTCAGGAAGCTAGACAAAGCACTAAATGACAAAAAAAAAAGAGAATGGTTCCTTTCCACCATAAATTTGAAACTCGGAATGGACCTAGACAATAGAAAATTTAGCTCATATTTAGGGTTAGTTATATTAGCATGTTAAATAGAAGGTTAGTCTTGGAGAAGGATGGAGAAGGAAAAAGAGAACAAAAACTGGAAATATTAGTTAGAAATGGACCAGTTGTGGTTCAGGAAGGAGCTTATGAAGAAAAAATTTGTCCACAAAGGCCTAACATATGGTGTTCCTATTGATGTAGAGAAGGCCACATCCATAATGAATGTTCAATGGAGATAGGGGAAAAGAAGGAAAATGTGCTAAGGTTAGACCTCCACACCATTAAAAAACCCAATTCTCTATATTGTGGCATTTATGGAGAGTGGGATAGCCATGAAACAAAAAAATGTCAATCACATAAATTCTGGGTGAAAGAGGAACCCAACTATGACCAAGAGATGGCATACATGAATGGGCTAGTGGAAGGAACATTATACACATAAGACTATGGATATAGGGTCCCACCATGGTAAAACAAGAGAACTTGTAATGAAATCCAAGGTCCCAAAGCCTATAGTGATAACGACCCATACTGGGGAGGAATGGGTCATGGATGAAAATGAGGAAGAAGAGCTAGCACTACTTGTTTTAACTATGGTAAGCCAACCCACTTTTCCATGGAATGTTGCATGGACAAGAGAAAATAACACATATTTTATGGTGAAGAATATCAAGCCATCTTTAATTGTGAAAACATGCCCCAACATTCTCAAAATACATAATCAAAAGATCAAAAGGAGAAGAAACATGATTTAAACACCACAAGGGGAGCTAAATCCTCTACAAAACACACAAAGACCTAGAGGAATGAACTGAACGATGCCAAAAAATAGCGAAGGATGAAGGATATATATCAAAAGAAGATAACACTGAAGAATAATACTTGTGGGAGGATAGACCCAAGAAAAAGGGTAAAGTCATGGTAGTAACCCAATAAGGAACACACATTAGGAAAGATAATACAACACCCATAGAAGATGAGGAAACATCTAGAGAGGAAGGGGGATTCCAGTCCAAAAAGGAACAACATTACCAAAAAGTAAAACAAACTAAAAGAATTTTAGAACAAGAGAAAGAATAAGAAAATGAGAGAAAGGAGAACAACTACTTGATAGAACAAGAGGTGAAGGCTCTTAATAAATTCACAAAATTAGTAGGACAATATGATCTACTTACCAAATTAAAAAAATTTAACAAATTTTGAACAAAAGAAACATATCACAAGCCAGAATAGTGGGAAAACATCAAGGAAAAAAAATCAATAACAATCAAAATATGGATCCACAAGAAGATTCCTAAATTAATGTTCAATTTGGGATCATATTTCAATCTAATTCCTACAAGAATATGGGAATGCATGGGTCGACCAACAATGTAACCATCCCCATACAACATTAGCTTAGTCGATTGTACCAGAATAAATACACTAGGTAAATGGAGAGAAATAGAAGTTAATGTAGAAGGGGTAAAATAGCTAGTAGACATTGAGGTAGTCATGATGAAAGAAACTTTTGACTTGTTTGATGCATTGTTAGGATTGAGATGGTTTGTAGATTTGTAAAGAATAATAGATGCATGGAAGGAGGAAATATCATTTGCAGAAAAAAGACAATAGTCCATATACCTCTAGGAAAAATCAAGAAGGATCCTATGTAGAGTAAATTAATACAAAAGAATATGAGGACAATGATTTGACAATAAACACCATAACCACATCAGCCAATGTAATTTAGTAAGAACCAAATTTGAAGGGGGAAATCAAAGTAGGAGATATTGAGGGTAGTATTGATAGTGAGATAGTGTTGGAAGCATGGGTACAATATAAACAAGAAGTGTATTATTAAAGAAATTTTGGCTCCCAAAGAATCTTCATGGTAAGAAAAATCCAACTAGAACAAGGAAATGTAGTGTAGGACATGTGTCGTATCGCCATGGAGATGACGGGAACTAAGAAGGAGGAATCTTGTATGAGTTTTTATATTACTTAGGAAATCTCACAAATCTAGCCACCCAAATACTCCAGAGTAGATGAATTGCTACCCTTTATAAATTATATTAACATAACCATCCCCAAAGAAGTAGATAGATTGGCCATCCTACCATATACTCTTACTTACATTACTATGTGTTAGTATAACACGCACAAGAAAAAAATTAATCAATGGGAAGAATTTAAGACCTTAGTAAAGGTAATATTTCTAGTGGAGGTAGGAAATTATAATGATATACCTCCCTAAAAAGGGTGTTGGGATTAAGGTGTCTCAACCTTAGAGTCCTAACATTGATTTATTTGATGTAATTTAATGTATTTATTTGTGCCTATGGTGTCATGTCACTAATTGGGACCCACCGGCTAGGTGGCACCCCTATTGGAGGTGACTAGATGACACATAATCATCCCAAGTGGACATAGGTGTCCCACTTTGGAATGTATGACATATGACATATTCTATGATGCATCATAAGGGATCTTTGAATGCATGGGTGAAAGTTTGTACCTAAGCTGGGTTATGAGAGGATGTAAGAGAATCAACTAATTTTAGCCAATTATGATTGATTCTCTTACAACTATCAGTGCTATCATCTATGACATTCTATGACAGTTTTAAGATGTGTAAGGCATCTATCATAGCCTATTTTTAGCATATTTTGGGTGCCCAAGCTTGGAAGAAGACTATTTGCATGTTTGACTCTTGGAAAGGGTGTAAGGGAATATGTTACATGTGTCCAAATGCATGTCAAAGGTGTTGTAAATTTTTCCATACAGATTTGGACACTCCTCACCTTCTAGATGCTTCTTGAAGCTTGTATCATTCTATTTATTGAGTGCCTTGAGTTGTAGAATGCATAGTTTGTTTGCAGGTAATGAAGTGCTACCAATATTACTCTAGAACAGGTGTTTGTTTGAAGCACTTGTAGAAGAAGGATATGTACTTGGTGATGTATTATAAATCCTATTTGAAGTAATACAATAGTAGTATGTTTTTGGAGGGTGCGGTTTCTTACCCGAAAGTGTTTTCCCCATGTTAATTTGTTGTCACTATTTTATTTCAGTTTTATTTCTATTATTCTCTATGTGTATCTCATATTGTAACAACATAAGGTGTTAAATTTTTTTTTTGTAACTCTCTCCTACTTAGATTAGTGTAGGAAGCTATTTCTACTCACTTGACTTCCTTTTAGTTGTATCAGAGCTTGGATAGCCTTTGTTTCTTTTTTGGGTAGAAGGGGTTTTTGAGCTAATATCTATTTTTGTGGGAGTTTGCTAGAAGAGTGTATTTTGTGACCTTGTTGTAGAAACAATATGGTAGACATATCTGGGAGGATTGAGATGAAAATTTTCAATAGTGGTAATTTTGAGTTGTGAAAGCTCAAAATGGAAGGCATGTTAGTAGACCGCGACTTGTGGCTTGCAATTTTTGGAACCAAACCTTCAAGCATGAAACAAGAAGATTGGGATCTCATGTATAGGAAATCCAAGGGTATTATTAGACTTTGCTTGGCTAATTTTTTCCTCCTGAATTTCCATGAAGAGAAAACTTATGCTTCTTTGTGGAAGAAGCTTGGTGATGTCTATTAAGCTAAATCCCTAGTAAACAAGCTTTTCCTGAGAAATATGTATTCTCTAAAAATTGAATTTGGAGGACCCATTGTAGATAACCTAAAATATTTTAACATTTTGGTTGCACAATGGGGTTTAAAAATAGATGAACAAGACTATTGCATGCTCCTTTTGTGTCCATTTCTTGACTCTTGGGATCACCTGGTAGTGGTTATTGGAAGCACTACTTCCACCTTTAAGATGGATGAGGTTGTTGCCTCATTATTATTTGAAGAGATGTGAAGGAAGTCCTCCAAAATGGCCAAGGAAGCCCTTGCAATCCATTGTAGAAAAAAAGAGAGAAGGAAAAGGGAAGACAAAAAATATAAGTCTCCTGGTAACAAGTCCAAGGAAAAATGTTGGAATTGGAAGTTAGTCACATTCAGAAAGATTGCAAGAAGGAGGAGAAGAAGAAAAAAAATTCTTTTTCTGATTCTAAATTTTAGAAGTCATCCCAAGATGATGGAGAATATTTTATTGTATCCTTCGTAGACCATGCATCAGATGATGTGTGGTTGTTAGATTTAGGTGCATCCTTTCACATGACTTCTCATAGAGATTGCTTCTCGAAGTATGAGGAGTTTGATGGTGGAGAGGTATACCTAGGTGATGACTCTCACCTAAAGACTGTTGGTCATGGAAGAGTTAAAATTATATTTCTTGATGGAAGAGTGAAAGATATTGATGGTTTCTTGCATATCTCGTGTTTGGAATGAAACTTGCTTTATGTAAGGAAACTGAATGATTCAACAGTGCAAGTTGTTTTCTCTAATAGAGGATGCAAGATGACAAGAGGAGATATAGTTTTGGCTAAGGAGGTTCATATTAGGACTCTATTTCAGTTGGATGTATGCACTATATAGTGCAATAGTTCTTCTAATGTATCAAAGAAGAGACCTTTGGATTTTGCATCCTCACAATCTAATTGTGCAAACAAGAAGCATGTTGCAGCTACGTCTGATGGTCATGCATTTTGGGTACCTAAGGGTGCTCGTTCCATGGATGAAGCTTCCTATAGAGAAGACAATGTTATGGCACCAATAACTTGATCACATTGGTGAGAAGGGCCTTAGAACCCTAAAAAATAAGAGCCTTTTTGAAGGCCTTGATGATTCTAATCTTGAGTTTGAATTTTTCGAACATTGTGTATATGGGAAACAACACCATGTTTCTTTTTACTATAGTTCTCATAAGTCTTCTGGGGTTTTGGGCTATGTACATTCAAATGTTTTTAGTCCTATAAATGTTCTTTCATTATCAAAATCTGTATATTTTGTTTCTTTCATAGATGATTATAGTAGAAGGATATTTGTATATTTCCTTAGAAATAAAGTTGAATTCTTTAGTCAGGTTAAGGAGTTTAAGGCATTGGTAGAAAATTAGACTAGCAAAAAGATTAAGTGTTTGAGAATTGATAATGGTGGTGAGTTTTATTCCATAGAGTTTGATAAGTTCTGTAAAGATCATGAGATTGAGAGACATAAGATAATTCCATACACTCCACAACAAAATGGAGTTGTAGAGAGGATGAACAAAACATTGATGGAGAGGGATAGGAGTATGTTGAGTGGTGCCATCCTTGAACAAAAAATTTGGGCTGAAGTGGTAGCCACTACATGTTATTTGATCAATAGATCTCTTACATCAATGCTTATTAGTAAGACACCCATGGAGGCATGGTCTAGTAAAAATCCTTAGATGATACATGCCAGAGTATTTGGTTGTGAAGCATACTCTCATGCTCCAATTAAGAAGAGGTCTAAGTTGGAAAACATGGCTATTAAGTGTATCTTTATTGGCTATGGTTTTAGTGTGAACAAGTACAAGCTTTGGGATCTAGAAGCACAAAAGTGTGATCTTTAGAGAGATGAAACCTTCCACTATTGAGTTTCAACCAATGAAATAATAGAAATAAAAGGAGGTAGTACAAATTCCACCTACTCTGAAGAAAGAAGAACCAAGTACTCTTATTGGACCCAATAATGAGGAGAGATCAAGTAGCTCTAAAAGTTCTGAAGAAAAATGATGTAGAGCATGGGTGGACATCTCAAAAAAATCTAAAGCGACCAATCTTGAAACACTATAACATCACTTGGTGGGTTTTTCCTTACAAGCCTTCAATCCTTAAAGCCTAAAACACAGGGACAACAAATTGGTTTTTTTGGGCATAACTTTCAATGCACACATAATATCGAAAACATAAACACATTTCTAGATACTATTTTTGCTTTATACAATATACCAAAAATTTTAAGGGTGGTCACTTTGTATGAAACCCTTCAAAAATTGACTATTCTTCTACCAATTATACCTAAAACATGAAAAGATTAGACCTAGGACATCACCAAAACACATGACAACCTTTTCTCCCGATCCTACAAATTTGGGGGATCAAACGAAACCTTATTAGAAACCATTCCACTGATTTCCAAGACTTTTCACTAGTGGAATAAAGAGAGATCCATTTTCCTTTCCTTCAAGCTACCCTATCTAGGGTTTGTGACAATTTTAAGGAAAATTAATGTAACTTGCTCAAAATGCAATGGAATAACATGAAACCAATGCCAATGGAAAGGGAATTAAATTATATATCATCCAAAATTGATTTGGATTCAAGATATGGTTGTATAGTACCATGCTACATCAAGAAACAATGGTGCAACGTTCAGATTTGTAGGAAATCAAAGGAGTTTTATTGCTCAAACTTCAAAATTGCAACCTCTAAGTCTTGCCTCAACCTCCCAAGGAATTTTTAAACCTTTCAAAATATTTCCCAACAAATCACAACTTATTTTTTAAGTTTCAACTCTTCAACCTCCACTAGACACCAAAAAATTGCAAAAGTTATTTTTTTGCAACTTGACAACATTCAACAACTTTGGCACTTTTTACTTTTGCACAAAAAATTAACACCTAGTGACCAAAAATAGACTCCAAAAAAATTAAAATGTTCTTCTTAGACATTATTACATACTAATAACTCAAAAAAAATAGAACATTAACTTTTTACCCCTCTTGGAGGCATGAAAACCTATGGTGCCCCTACACCATACTCTCGAGGAAGAAAAGATTCAAGCTCCACTTGAATAGATAGTAGCAATATGAGAACCATGCTTGAAATATTTTTTTGGATTCCTTTAAATCCTTGTAAATTTTCTTCTTTGGAATAGCTCCATGTTTGCTTCATCTTCATTGTAGGTTTCCTGAACACTTGGTAATGGTAGTTGAACTTGTCAATATAAACGTGTCCCCCATTTGTACCTCTACCTTGTAACTGATCCTTTCTTCCCTAATGGATTTCATGCACTTTAATACTACCTTGTTCCCTTTCAATGGTTGTTTCATTTTCACCTTAGGTTTTTTGTCTCTCAAGTTTGCAATCTCATCAAGAGCACTTTGTCTTCTTTCTTTGTCTTTAACCATCATGTTAGCAAGTATGGATCCTCAATCAATGTTACTGCCCCTTTCTAAAAGAATTAAATCATAATTAACCTTGGTACATTTATAATTACAATCACTGACATTTACAACTCTCTTTTGTTGCTCCACTTGTAGTATATGCTTTCCTAACCGTCCATCTTCCATCTGCAACTCAGTTTGATCATTATGCTAATCCATACTTTCTTTTCCCTTCAAAAATTTCTTGCTCAACTCTGCAATCTCTTTCCCAACAATCCTCTTTCCTATAGCATCCAAATTCCCTTCATTGGCAACCTCCAACACAAGTGCATCATTAGTGTTGACACCATTCCATTATTTAGACACATTACATTCTTCATTTTTTTGTCATAGGCTTTTGGGTATGATAGACTAGCCCATCAAACAAAAGCTAGAGGGTGACTAACATCTCTCCTTAAAAGAAAAAGTTAGAAAAATTATCAACCACTATGTCTACATGATCCTTCAATACATCCTGAACTTCCCAAGGCAACTCTTCAATGCTTGTTGATATCAAAACATCATAGGTTTGCTTACCATTGCATTACCTACCTCTTCTTCTTTCTTAGATGGCTTTTTCTCTTCCTTCATCAGCCAAGACTCCAAAAATTTTATTTAGGTTGTTCTCTCTTGAATTCTTTTCTTCTGAATGATCTCCTTGATAGGCCATTTGATCCTCTTTCTTATTGGAAAATACCAACCACTTGTTTGTTCTACCTTCTCAAGAGACTGTTGTATCTCAAGTTCCATTCTCTCTTGCATCTTTTCTTGAATTTATTTCATTTTCTCTAAGGATTTTCTCAAGTCTATTATCTCTTGTTCAATACCAATTTTCTTTTCTTTCTCATCCTTCTTCTTTATCTCACTTATCTCTTTTGTCATCATTGGTCTCTTGCTTGGTACCTCCTTACTCTGCAAGTCTCTATGGACTCTTCTCATCAACTCTTCCATTCTTATTTCTCAAGCAAGTCTCTTTCACCTTGCTTCTTCTTTTCTTTTTGATACCTCACATTAGGCCTCCTTCTTTTCCCTTTGCCTAGTCTTTTGGCATCCAGGTTCTTCCTTTAACTTGCAAAATGACAACACATAAACTCCAAAACCTTATCTTGCCCAAATATTTGGGCTCTGATACCAATTTGATGTAGAGAAGGGGTGGAAAACTCAAAAAAAACTAAATCAACCAATATTGAAACCCTAAAACATCACTTGGTGGGTTTTTCCTCACAAGCCTTCAATCCTTGAAGCTTAAAACATGGGGGCATAAAATTGGGGTTTTGGGGCATAACTCTCATTGTAGACATGATACCAAAATTATAAACATATTTCTAGATACCCATTTTGGATTTATATAACATACCAAAATTCTAGGGGTGGTCACTTTGTATAGAACCCTTCAAAAATTGACTATTCTTCAGCCAATTAGACCAAAAACATGAAAAGATCAGACCTAGGCCATCACAAAAACACATGCAAAACCTCTCCCCAAATCCTAGAAATTTTGGGAGTTTAAGAACACCTTATTAAAAACCATTCCACTGATTTCCAATACTTTTCATTGGTGGAATGGACAGATATCCATTTTTCTTTCCTTCAAGCTACCCTATCTAGGGTTTGTGATAATTTTGAGGAAAATTGACGTAACTTGCTCAAAATGCAATGGAATCACATGAACCTAGTGCCAATGGAAAGGTAATTAAATGCTATATCATCCACAATTTATTTGGATTTAGGATATGGTTGTACATTACCACATTACATCAAGAAATAGTGATGCAACATTTAGATTTGCAGGAAATCATAGGAACTTTATTGCTCAAACTTCAAAATTACAACCTCTAACTCTTTCCTCGGCCTCCCAAGGAATTTTTAAACCTTTCAAAATATTTCACAATAGTTCACAACTGATTTTTCAAGTTCCAACTGTTCAACTTCCACTAGACACCAAAAAATTGCAAAAGATGTGCTTTTACAACTTGGCAACATTCAACAACTTTGACACTTCTTACATTTGCACAAAAATTTAACACCTAGTGACCCAAACTAGACTCCAAAACATTTAAAATGGTATTATTAGGCATTATTACATACTAATAACTCAAACAAAACAAAACATTAAATTTTTACCCCTCTTGGAGGCATGAAAACCTATGGTGCCCCTGCACCAAAGAAGGAGAACCTCAACGCCAACATTTGAGGAGGTCTACATGAGTTAGGTGAAAAATAGAAAGGTTTTCATATTCATTATTGGATTCTAGTTGTATTTTTTCCTTGATTACTAATCCTAATGAGCCTAGGGCAGTTAGAGAAGCATTAGGTATGAATGATTCAGATTCCTGGATGCAAGCCATGGACAAGGATATGGCTTCATTAAAGAAAAAAAAGACTTGGGATTTGGTACCTTTGTCTACTGGATGTAAACCTATTGGTTGTAAATTGGTTTTTAAGAAGTGTGGTATTGATAGCAGTGTTGAGAAGTATAAGGCACAACTAGTCACTAAGGGGTATTCCTAGGTGGAGGGAATTGATTATGGGGAGATATTTTCTCCTATAGCAAAGCTGGCATATATCTGACTTTTATTATCACTTGCAGTAGCATATGAATTAGAAGTTAAATAGATGGATTTTAATACAACATTCATTCATGGTGATTTGGAGGAAGATATTTACATTCATATCCAGAGTATTTCATTGAAAAAGGTAAAGAAAATTTGGCTGGCAAATTGAAGAAGTCTCTTTATGGTTTGAAATAGTCTCCTAGAATCTGGTATCAGAAGTTCTATACCTATTTGTTGTCATTAGGGTTTCAAAGGTCTAAATATGACCATTTTTTATACTTTAAAACTAATAATGGTCACATTCTCATTATTATCCTATACGTAGATGATATGTTGTTTATTTGGAATGGTAAAAGTATGATTTTAGATTTGAAGTTTCAGTTGTCAGCATAGTTTGAGATGAAAGACCTAGGTGTAGCTAGGTACATTCTAGGAATGAAAATCATGAGAGACAGAGCTACATAAAACTTTGGTTAAGCAAAAGCAAGTATGTAAACTCAATGTTGGAAAGATTCAACATGGTAGATTGCAGATAGTTAGTTGTTCCTATGATGCAAGGGATGAAGATTTTTGTGAATGATTTTCCAAAATCTCCTATTGAGATAGAGAACATGACCAAAGTACCATATGCAAGTGCAGTTGGTAGTTTGATGTATGTAACAGTGTGTACGGGACTAGAAATTCCCAAGTAGTGAGAGTCCTTAGCCATTTTATGGCTAATCCTAGGTGGGTGCATTAGGATGAGGTTAAGAGAGATTTTAGATATTTACGAGGTGCCTTCGAGTATGCCTTGTGTATTCATGGTTATACTACTAGACCTCATCATTTTGTGAGAATTCAAGGATATGTGGATTCAAATTAGGTAAGTGACATTAATAGCAGAAGATCCACCAATGGTTATGCATTTATGATTTTTTTGGTACTATTAGTTGGATGAGTAAGTGGCAGGTTGTAGTCACATTTTCCACACTAGAGGCAGAGTATATGGCAGCCACTCACATGTGTAAGGAATCCATTTGGCTTAAGAGATTGTGTTTTGATATTTTTTTAGATGCATGATAGATTACTATTTGTTGTGTAGTCAAAGTGCAATTTTTCTAGCAAAGAATCCTACCTTCCATGCCAGAACAAAGAACATTGATGTTTAGTATCATTTTCTTCATGATATGGTAGAAGATGGAAAGGTAAACCTACAAAAGGTTGACACTTTGGTGATTGTTACAAATGTATTGACAAAACCAGTGAGCACAAAAAAGTTTAGATGGTGTTCCAATTCCATGGGCCTTGTGGTCTTGAGTAAATGATTTCGTATGACTCTTGGCAGGTCTTTGACAAGTGGGAGAATTTTGGGATTAATGTGTCTCAACCAAGAGTCAATTTATTTGATGTAATTTAATGTATTTATTTGTATTATTTAAATGCCTAGGGTGTCATGTCACTAATTAGGACCCACAGACTAGGTGGCATCCCCATTGGAGGTGATTGGATGATACATCACCATCCCAAGTGGACATAGACATCCCACTTTGGAATATATGACATATGATAGATTCTATGGTGTGTCATAAGACATGTTTGAATGCATGGGTGAAAGTTGGCACCCAAGTTGGGTTATGACAAGACATTAGAGAATCAACTATTTTTAGCTAGTTATGACATATTCTTTTACAACTCTAAGTGCTATCGACTATGATAGATTCTATGATGGTTGTAAGATGTGTAATGCATCTATCATAGCCTATTTTTAGCATATTTTGGGTGCCCAAGCTTGGAAGAAGACTATTTTCATATTTGACACTCGAAAGGGGTGTAAGGGAATATGTTGCATGTGTCCAAATGCATGTCTAAGGAATTGGAAATTGTGCCATGTGTATTTGGATGCCTCTCACCTTCTAGATGCTTTTTGAAGCTTGTATCACTCTATTTATTGATTTCCTTGAGTTGTAGAATGTATAGTTTGTTTGCAAGTAACAAAGTGCTACCAATATCAATCTAGAATAGGTATTTGTTTGAAGCACTTGTAGAAGGCTATGTACTAGGTGATGCATTGTAACTCCTATTTGAATTAATACAATAGTATTTTTCTTTTGGATGGTGTTTTTTGTACTTGAAAGGGTTTTCTCCACAGTAATTTTTGTTCCACTATTTTATGCATTATTGATGTTCTATTTCCATTATTCTCTATGTGTATCCCATATTGTAACAACATAAGGTGTTAAAACAAAAATTTTATAACTCTCTCCTACTTAGATTACTATAGGAAGTTGTTTCTACTCAGCTGAATTCCTTTCAAAGGGGACATTCTATTGTAAATCCAACTAAGCATATGTATACATTATTGGGAAGAAAAAATTGAGTATGATAACCTACTATACATCTAATTATTCTACTATAAATTATGATCGATAGCAAGAACTAGGTATATTAAGCAAAAAAGGAGGGCCGAGATCAGATCATGGGAAGAACTAACTACAAAATTCAATAAAAAATTTGCATTTCATAGAGAAAACTCCCAAATCCAAACCACACTAACTAGAATAAAGGAAATTATTTTCAGTCTAATAA
>VDFB02347033.1:0-46830 GCA_007258455.2 Sequoia sempervirens
ACGAAGTCCTGAAGGATCCTTCATCCCTTTCCTCGGCGAAACTTTGGCATGCTCTTATGATAGATTGGTCTATTTCATCAAGATTTTGGTGTGCTATTATAATAGTTTGGTTTATTTCAGTTATATCTTCATTAATTTCTTTATCAATTTGCTTTAGCCTTCGCTGTCGGTTTTCTTACTCCTGTAACTTGAGTGATCGCCAAACATTCTCTTCTTGTGTTTCTTGCCCGATTGGTACTCAGTTCTTATCTTTATTAGACTATACGAGCATTAAAGGTTGGTTGAGCAATCATTGGTTGCCAGGAGTATGTCTTCGGCTAGTATCCCGTTCTTCCTCCTCTTGCTTGGTTCTCTCCTCGTACCACTGCAATATCTATTGCTGTTGGTGTTCCTGGTCACTCTCGACTCGAAGATCCTACAAGATGATGAAATGGCGAGCCAATAGCCTTGGCATCCAAGAGATGATCGACCTTGTCGTTCACTTGCAGTCTATCCCAGATTGCTTGAGGGATCTCTTTCTTGAGAGCTTCCCTCCATACATGATCCCTTAACGATATGTCCCACAGGTTCACCAAATCCTATGTCAAATCATGTTCCTGTTCTTCATTTGTCTGTACAGGCTCTTCCGTCAGTCGACCCATCACGATGCCATCTTATCGTTGGGTGGTTTCCCTAAGTAAGCTTAGGCAACGACGCCAAATGTTTACTCACTAGGATGGATTCCAACATACTACGAGAGTAAACAAAATTAACAGAACATAGACAAGTACGAACGATCATGAATGCATATTGCATAGCGAAATAGTACTTCATTTATTATTCACAGTAACCAAGTACAATTAGTCGTACTAGAACGTAACATCAAAATGTAACAGCATGCAACATAATATCATAAGTACTCACATAATGTCAAAGTAGAAATAGCCATTGGCAGTGGTTGAGGAACCAACCGTCATGATGCTTCATGACAACAACTAATCACTCGTTGGGGAATTAATCTTCTTGAAACATGTACAAAGGTATATGAAATATTATAAACTAACTATAGTCTTATTTAAATATAATTAACTACAGCTAACTATGACCAATGATCGACTATGACCGACTACAAGGCCTTGTGTATCAATCTACCACTGAAGTATGACGCCCAACAACACAGTTCATTCCTTGAAACCCACGTTAAATCCTTTATCAGTCCTGTTACCACTTTGAACAGCCATGCCACCCTATCTTAGACCCACAACTAGCAAATAGTTAGCAATAAGCATTGGCGTAAGGGTTTGATATGCATAGTCTGCTCCAAACTTAGGCCCACGACCCAAGAAATGAGCCACAATTCCTAAAAGGGAATCTGAGCTACCTTACAAAGTGAAAGGATGTTGCGTTGGAAGCAATTAGACACATTCATCACACAAAACAGCCATGTCCAGAATCTGCTTACAGGGAATGTAGCCGCCCACCAATATGTGATCAATATATATGCCCAACAATGAAAAAGACAGCAAATACACTCCTCAAAAACCCACGATTAGACTGATACCCTCCATCAGCAATAAAAATACTCTCCAAACCCAATCGACCAACAGGAAGTATGAAACTCATCAAAAGAAAAAAGGTATAACCTTCAATCTCCAAGTTTGTCTTCGAAGGAGACTCACAAACTTGTGCAATAATTGCTCACAATGGAAGACCCAAATGATCTCCCCTCAAAACCAGCTAGGGTGGAATCATTTCACCATCGAAACCAATTGCCCTAGGGTTTCTCTTCCCCAAGACCAAGAACTCCAAGAAGCTCTCCAAAAGTGAATTTGAGAAAATAAGCAAGCATAGTACAAATGAGCTCCAAAATCACCTTTTATATCACTTGCTTTATTTCCCGCTCAATAAATTAAATAAAGTGACTTTTTAAAATATTCCCAAAAGTCACTTTATACACCATTTAATTAATTATTTAACATTAACTTTTTAAATGTACTTTCCCACTAGGTAACATTAAACAATTAAATAAATTAATCCCCCTTTTCCCTACAGGAATTAAATAGGCTAATATGTCGATCAAGAGTGATCGCTGAGAAGGGGACATTACATATGAATCACTCTACTATAAGATCTTGACATCAATGACAACATTTCCAACAATCTTATCCATATGCTTTTGACAACAATCTTGTCCATGCCCATTTGACATCAATGACAATATTTCCAACATTTTGCTGTTTTACTACTTTCTAGAATAGGTCTTCATTAGTGAAGAACTTACTTATAGGCATTTGCATCTGCAATACTTGAGATCTCCTTTTATAGATTTTTCAACCTAGTAAACTTGTATAATTGCTATTGTTATTTGTGTTTTATGTGCTAAAGAATTGATTTGAAATGATCTTTTAATTTTCCTGCATTTAATATAAAGCAGCTGATGTAATCTATGATCCCGTGTCAGAAAATATATGTCCAGGACATTCTCTGATAGGAAATTTTCCATGTGTGAACTGATTGGCGTAATAGTGATTGGTTCAACAGGACCCCTGTTGATTGTGTCGCTTTTCCATGGTGGACTATGTAGATCAGGAAACTGCCTTTCTTTCCATCAACCAGTACCCAAGATGTTGGTGACAAAGCAGGGCTGCTGCTTTGAGGATTTTCTATAACTTTTTTAGGGTGCTGGATAGAACAAATTATGTAATACAGTCTTAAATTATCAGGTGACTTCATCAAATCTATGATAGTAAACCTGCATTTAAGAGGCATGATAGAGTCACTACCGTATGGATATTCCTAGTGGTTGCCACCTGAATGTAAAAGGCATACACCAAGTCTTAAATGAAATATATGTGGCTTATCACAAGCTTTTTAGAGTTTTGAAATAGTAGAATTAATACTGGCCCTACATTGCCCATTGTCAGCTCTTTTGTGTTAGATACATTAGGATTGTGACTGGGTCATCTCGTCTTTTCCTTCTTTTGAGTTCTTAATTTGTCTTGTAGTGTCATCCCAGTTATAGAGTTGACTAGGCCAATATGTGTGGAGTTAGCAGACATGTTATCCATGATGTACAAGGAGACAAAGATGTGGGCAAGTCAGCATGGAAAGTGGCAGCAATGGATGGACTTGGTTGTTGACAGTCATTACTAGTATGTGTGAAATTGCAAAGTCATGTTTGGCTTTGTAACAGCTTCAGAAATTATATAGCTGAGGCTGTAGCAGTGAATTGAAGACATCAATACCTTTTGTTGATTCCCCCATGGGAGGGTTCAGAATGAGGTCAACTGTAAATTTTATACAATCAAGGATTAAAAAAATATATATATTCAGTCTTCAGATTCTTTGAAAATCTAACTAGGAGGCAGCACTGCTCTTTTATGTCAGATTATAATTAAAATTAAAGCACAAAAATAATCTGTAGGCTAATGATTGAAAACTAATTGACCAAATAAGGACAAATATGATCAATGAAAAAGATGTGAAATCGAAACAGCCTACCTTGTGTAGTGCATAATCCTCTGGTGCAACTGGTCATGTAAAAGAAGCATAACCCAACTTAGTATCTATCAAATATGGATACATTACAATACACAAAAGGATGGACCCCAGCATCCACTAGATGAATAATTAAAGATTGGATTTATTCTCACCATTGCAAAGAAGAGGCTCTGTTGATGTTCTTCTAGATGCCCTGCAATGTTAAATTAAGCAGTCAATAATGTGTTGCACAATTCTTTCGAAGTAATGCTCTAAATACAAGTCTTTCTTTTCTGAAGTTATGCTTTAGATTCATTTGCACTAATCTGGGATCCTTATGACTGATACGTGAGAGGAGCAAGGGTTTACTGATATTTTGGGGGCACCTTACACTTGATCAATTCAAAGGACCACCACTAAGATAGCAAATTAATGCAAGTAATATTCAAATAAACACAGCCCCAATGGTGGTATTTTACAATTGCGTGCTTGTTTGAGCTGGTTGGTTTTTTAAATCATTGTAACCAAGCATCAATTAATATTGGTTGATGCTTCATGTTATAGACAGCTTCATCAGGTACAAATTGCAGGCAGTCTTTATGATGAGAGCACAGCAATTTAAATTAAATATATTCAAACACCAAAAATATGAACCACCACACATTAACACAACATCTGAACGATATGTAAGAGATTTGTATGTTCCGTAAAGATATTACATGTTTGCAAGGGATCAGTATGTGGTTTATGGCTTGCACAAGATGACCCTCACAGAAGTCTCTGTCTCACAAACGATAAGAATAAAAATTAAAGGGGGTCCTAGCATAAACAAGGTGATCCATGCATGAAGATTCACAATGGTTAGAGGCAACCACCTCACCAGCATTCTCATAACCATTGACAACCAAATGACTAATTACATGTTCATTCATAGATGGTTTGAATGTTTACGTGATTGCCATATTGCACCGATTTGCTCACTTTGTGATTAACAATCATGTAAAATATTTTATGATACAATGCTTCATCAATTCAAGATAAAATATCCATGGACAACAAATGTATCTCTAACAATGTGGAAGCAAATGAATGAGGTGGGATACATGTCACAACCACCACACGAAAATGCATCTACCATTCCATGCAAGTTTATTTGAAACAACATATATTGACAACATATAACATTCTGCTCCCTTCTTACTTGATTGTTGAGAGAGTTCAACAGAAGTGTCATAGTGTAGTCAAAATACTAGAAGAAAAAGCAAGTCAAGTAGTAAAGAAATTGACTAAGTACATTGTTGAGTGGTTAAATAAACCAATCAAAAAAGCCTTTCTGGATAAATGTCACAACCACCACCTCATATGAAAATCCGTCTAGCATTCCATTCTAGTTCATTTGAAACAACATTGACAATATATTACATCACGCTTCCTTCTTATGTGGTTGTTGAAAGAGTTCAACAGAAGGCACACAATGTAGTCAAAATATTAAAAGAAAGAGCAAGAAAGTCAATAGTAATGAAATTAAGTAAATACCTTATTGAGTGGTTAAATAAAGCAATCAAAAAAGCCTTTTGAGAGTCCTCAGCCATCTATACGGAATTGCGCCTCATTAAGAGTGACGAGTAACAAGTCTTTTGAATAGTTGTGTTGTTATGGCCTAGACTAGGCTTACAGTCCACAGAGAACTCTTCTATTGCATCTTCATTTTAATGAAGGGCGATTTCCAGGGAGAGATGAGGTTAATACAAAGACCAGAGATCACAGAAATTGTGACATCATATCTCATTTTTTATGAACTCACCTAAGACCCAATTCATGGATCATTTGACAACTTCCATGTAATTTGCAAATGCTCAAGACAATTTTCAGAATAGTTATGAATTTTTTTTCCCTGATAAACTGGATAGATAGTAACTTAATTTTTAATTACTCAATAATATTTATGGCTGACCAAGCCAAATTGACAGCCAAGTCAGCAACATTAAAACTTAGAAAGCACATAAATGCCCCCTTTGGAGCTCATTTAATGCAATTGTATTGGTTACCTGTAGTAAAGGGAACTTGGTATAGAGAAACTATAGGCACTGGGATTGAAGCCATTCCATCAACATCTTACCTAGACATTGATGAGGTATACTTGATCTGCTGATTTCACTTTGATCCTTGTTTGGCCATTGATATAAACAATTGGAATCATGACCTTTTGCTATATTTTTGTTTATAGAAATACATGTTTGACTGTGGCTAATACTTGTTGACTGAAGATTTAAATAGTGATTTCATAAATTCTTGAGTTTCCCTGTATTTCATGCGAGTGTATTTTTGCTGTTGCTGCACTTAATGAGGTCAAATTATTGCTTTTGTACTTTTCTGGGGCTAAATTACTACTGCAGTAAATGCATGAGTTGGAAATGCAGTGCATTCTTCTGTGTTTTTTTCCTTTTTTTTTTTTTTTTCTGGTTATGAATTTATGATCTCTTAGGCCATTCATCATGGCAAAGTTCTCATGTTGTGCAAGACATTGGCACTGTATAGTCCCTAGGGAAAGTTGTGAAATTTTTAATAAGCTTTTATTATTGAAGTCTATGAACTACATGACCATTGGATTCATGAATCCCTGGAATATCACAAAGCATTTATACTGTGCTGTCTTCATATCCTACATTATGATGCTTCAAGAAGTTCTAAAACTCTTCAAGATGTTGGTTTGTTAAGCTTCCAAACCCCACAAGGCAAAGATTAGTGAGCCCATCGTCCCACAAGGCATTGGATTTGTTAACTACTCAAACTCCTTAATGCTTTGATAATGTTTAGTCTTTGAAAGGTGCACAAGGGCATTGCTATTGTGAAATCTTCAAACTCTACAAGGCATTTCTAATGCTGTAGCTGTTGTTATTGGTATGAGCATAGATGTGTAGCATTTCCATGTTCTTATTGGGTTTGACTCCTTTCCTGCAATGATATTTGGTCAGCTGAATTTGAGGAAAGACAGAATGGGGCATCGGCTGGAGCTTCTATCCCAATCTTGCGGACTATCAAGCATGCTTTAGAGGTAATGTTGATGCGATTTTTGTGACCTCACCAATCAGCCGAAGAACAAAATAGTTGGGGCTACTCCGTTCTCTCTTGATCAAAGTATTCCGTGTGCTAAGATTGCGAGAAAGTTCACACGTTCAACTCCAAGGTTCCTTAAGTGCGAATAGACCCAGTTTGGTTGATGTGTATTGCTGTGTTCTTACGAGGGGACTTACGCAATTGTTCAGACTTCTCACAGTTAGCAGCTGATATGTAATTTGAAGGGGATTCTTACGTGTATGATTTAGCAATGTGGTTCCTTTCCTAAAACTAATCAGAAATGTACGGAAAGTAAAAGGGGGTAAGGCCTAAGGAATTTATATGCTACTCTAAATGCAGGATATGTGGGGCTTCGTTTCAATAGGCTTCAACCAGAGTTTACCTAGCCTCACGTCGGACAGCCTCGGTAAAATTGGTGCAATCTTCAATGGGATAGCAAAAGATGTTCAAGTTATAATTTAACATACATACACCATCAAAACGACGCATATAAGTATGTAAACCACAACCGAAGTTAAACTCAAGATAATGTCCAGTTGACCACGCAAGGCAGACTTATCATCAACAAGCCGCTAGTGGTATGGAATCAAGCAAAGCTATCTCAATAAAACACCACACACCAAAGTAAGCTACTTGCATGAAAATTACGCTACTTGGATTCGAAAGGAAGAAGAGACCTTGCTAGCTATCTATGACAAGACGAATTCCATCATCAATGAAAAGATCAATTATCATAAAAAGTGTTACACAACAATCTCCTCAAAAGTTTTCAAAGGGAAAACTTTCTTTCTCTTCCACACTAACAAAATGATCTACTATATTCTACTATGCAATCTCTCCAATCTCTAGCTCTAATGCTAATGCCTGATCTAATGAATTACAAATGAGGGGGACTCCCCCTTTTATAGCTAGCCAAGTCCCAAAAGACGGCTAGGGTTACAATCAATAGAGTGGCCAGAATCGTGCCACCTCAGCCCTAACCCTAAAAACTGCCAGAATAGGGAGTGGTACATTAAATGAATCAAAGATTCCCACTCACTCCCAAAAATAGAAAAAGGTAATAAATGCTCCACATTCAATCTTCTAGAAGATCCTCGTCCAGTAGTGTGTTCCCATTTGCCTTCTCTCTGACTGCCAACTCAACAAATCTGCTAAGTACGGCCTCAACCTCCTGAACTGAAATCGGTGGAACACAATCTAACTGAAACTCTAACACCGTGACTGAATGCTCGTGCCTTGTACAAGACTTTCTCCAAGCAGCTAAGGAGTCCTGCGTGTTCTGGATCAAAGTGGAGAATGTAGCAGTATTCTCAAAGTCATCCTGTACAAAGGTCTTAACGTCTGCGAAGAAGGGCACCAGCAAACCCCTCAAATTATCAAAACTTATCTCATCTGGATTCAGCCGCCTAGCAAATATGGCCTCAAAGGTGTTCTGAACTCCATCTATAATATTGGCCATAGCCCTGTGTACCTTGGCTGAATCGGCCTGTGCTGCATCGAAGAAGCAACATGTGATAGCCGAAGAATACCACCGAGAGAAATCATATCGGTCATTCGCCTAAATGACACCTCCATCAATCAGCAACTGCAATGGCACATGCCTCAACACCTCAAGACGCTGGATCACCCTACTCTGATAGATGGAAGCATCGCCCCAGGCATGATCCACCGCATCCATCCGTGTCAAAATAGTAGAGGCCTGCTGAAAGGCAGAGGCAAGGTCCTCCATAAATTTCTCTGTCTCAGCCGAACTCCTGTGACCCACTTATCTGCCTCCTGTGCCATCCTCCCCAACTCTACTAAGCCGCTGATCGACTCTCTAGGAATATCTGCTGGAGGCTCTATCACTGGTACATCCTGCCCTCGAGAACGAGACAACTGCTGAACATATCCAATTAAGGCTTTGTGTTCTCGTTTCAACCTTTTGTATTTTCCTTCTTTCTTGAACAACCTATCCTTGAGGGCGAGGAAGGAGTTATCACACTCCTCAACAATCTGAGCACCAGTAGGGCGTCCCAAATCCAGAGTTGTGACCACATAATTTTCAGGAGCTGCTTCATTCCGGTCACACTCGACTCGTGGGACAGCAACGTGAAGAGTACGAGAGCCATCCTCCTCAGTGGAAATCTTCGAAAATTTTCTTGCCTTCTTCTTCTGTGGAGGTGCACTGATCCGGTTCAAGAATTCCTCCATTTCAACCGCTGGATCAAGCTCCTCACTAGGGCTTCTTCTCATTCTATCTTTAAGCCAATCGGGCACCTCATACTGTATGTCAAAGGGCTGCTGCTCCTGTGCCTCGACTTCTCTAACCTGTTCAACCTCTTCTTCATTCTGGCGAGGCTCATCGTCCTCAAGTGGCTGAGTGTCACCTGACACTATATCATCATCATCATCATTCATGGCCGCCTCTAATTCCTGCTGAAACTGAGGGTCAGTAATAGTCCCCTCATCATCATGCTGATCAATCCTGATAGGTACGTTGGCACTCTGGCCAATTGATTCCCTCCGTGGAGGCTGGATATCATCCTGTATCACCGGTACCTGATTCACTACAATTCTCTAATCAGCAAACAAAGACACCTCCTGTAAACTTGGAGAGCGTGTCTCCAAGGGTGTTGCCATTGTAATCCATGGAGGTTCTGGCTGAACTATTTCCTTCTTCCTGGACTCTGGACCTCTTGTGATCTGTTTCTTTCTTCCTGTGGTGGGCGTCCTGTGATCTCCCATCATGTTGTAGGTTAAGGCAATTGACCTACTCTTTAGCCTGCTTACCCGTCTATCAACCCAAGCCCTGGTGAATCTCATAACTGGGATAGAGAGAGTATCTAAATCAGCAACCTCAGGCTCTGACCAATCTATAGGTGGAAGTGGAGTATCCCGAACAGCTGCATAATCTGGATGCACAACATCCATATCCTCATTAACCTGGCCCGGAACTGGGACTACCTCACACTCCCTGATCAAAGTAATCGGCAACCGAGAAAACATTCTCTTCCTTACTTCAATCTCATCAACCGCATCAGCCCAATAATCTTCTATGGTGGCCTTATGTTTGAACTCCTCCGACAGAACCCAATTGATGTTATGGTGCGGGTCATAGTGCTGTCGGCTTGTATGATATGAGAAGTGATAAAACTGAAGCTCACTCTCAGCTTCTCTAGCTGCCTGTATCGAAGGACACACCTCATCCGAGTTGCCCATCACAATTGGAAACTCTATCCCTCCTTTCTTCTTCTTCTTTTGGATTTTGTCAAAGGCTAGCAACTGTCTAGATATCTCTAGCATTATTATCTTATCTGTTGGGTACTTAGGCAGCCTATAAGGGTACGAGGAAAATCCTTGCAGCCTAATGTATGAAAATCTTGAAAATTGAATAAACCAGCACCCATACCTTTCGATCAACTCCTGGGCATCTCTAGAGATTCTGTGGTGTAACCGCTCCTGAAGCAGCCTCGTGATGTACATGGTGAATGAGTCGTTGACACGTTTGTAGTGGGTTGTGCTTGACAGGTGCAACTGTGTACATGCCTCATGGATTTTGAACTGATGAGGGCCGCATCCAACAGGTTCTTTATAAGAAATCCCCCTGTACCTCGTCATTCGTGCCAACATATAAATAAGGTAGGAGCTCATGTAAAACGTTTTAGTCCTCCTCAAGCTCAGGAGCTGCTCATGTATACTATCGCTGATCATCTCAGCCCAATTGACATAATCCTTGCCTTCTAGCACCAGGTTGATGTAATAAAACATCCAAGGCTCAAAAATGTAGGACTGTGGGCAACCACCAACCCTGCTCAGCATCATGATAAGATCACAGTATTCCTGTTTCAGGTCCTCCGCTATGATCTGTTTCGGCAACTTCGCACGAGAAGGCTTGGGAGTGCTCATCCAGTGGGTGTTGATTGTCTCCATGCATCGTTCAAAAGAAGAAGCATACATCCGCTCCGCTCGCTCCCTGGACTTGTAGATCATATTTCTGTGCACCGGGATCCCGAAAGCTTCACCAATGGCTGCCGGAGTAAGGTTGGCAAGCACTTGGCCATCTGGTGACATGATCGACTAGTGTTCCTTCTCGTAGCAATTGGCGCACTACATTATCGGCTTTGAACACTGTATAGCTGGCGGGAAACCAGCAGCTGCATATAATCCACTCCGAACAATGTTGTGCGAAGTGACTGAAGCCCGATGACTTCCAATTCCAAACAGCCTGTTCTTGAAGGTCTCCAAGTTGACAGAGCCCAAATTGGTGTCTGTCAACTTGCCCAGTTTTGAAATAAACTTCGACTCTGACATGAATGTTTTGCTGAGCTTCTTGATCACAGCCTGTCTTGAGGCACCATTGTCCTTTCCGGTTGTCCTCGCTTCAGCCATCTGCAACATAACAAACATTCATCAGCAATTAAATTTAATAAAATAAGGCATTGTATAGGGGCTGCAGTCGAATTCTAGAAGCTGCAATAACTCTTGTGTTTGCAAACCTCAGCTTCTTTTCTCTTGAACTTCGAACTTCAACACTTAGAGTAGATTTCTAAGTAGACTTCACTTCACTGTTCTTAATCAATGTCAACCAGCAACTTGAACTTCACACTTTATATCAGCAATCAGCAATCTTGCAAGTTCGTACTTTTGAGTTCTCAGCAACTTACTTCACTTCAAGGCGTCTTCCCTCAGCAACTTCAACTAAGCTCAATCAAATTTCAGCCACTAGCAAAGTCGTACCTTTCAAGCTTTCAGCAAATACTTCTCATCAACCCAAGGTGTACCTCCCTCAGCAACTTCAAGGCGTCCTCTTCAGCGGCAAATTTGAGCTTCAACAAAATTTGAACTTCAGCAACTCACTCAGACTTAGCAAAATTCGAATTCCTTCAAGCCTCAGCAACTCACTGCAATGCTTCACTCTCAGAGCAAGTTCGACTTTTTCAGCTGTGAAAACAAGTGAAAAACTTGCTCATTTTATAGCTAGAATTCGAATTCTAGAAGAAGTTAATTTTAGCCAGTGCTATTAAACTCCACTACTCCACTTCAAGAATTCGAATTTTCCCTCTTTGGTATCTCTGACACTTGTCTCCAGTCGTCGAGAATCTTGTTCTTCTAGAAACTTGACTTTGACTGGCGTTTTTGAATTCCTTTTCGAAAAATTTAATTTAAATTCATCATTTTTTTACTCACCAGCCGGAGCTCTGTTACTGGAATTTGAATTTTAACTCTCTTCTGCTCTGAAAAATCCATCCTTGAAGAATTTAATTAAAATTATCTAGGCAATTTCTCTTGAACTCATCATTCGAAGAAAATTCATCTTGAAAGCTCATTTTATTCGTTTTTGCCTTAGAAAATTTAAAATTCTCCCTTAGGAAAATTCACAATTTGAGCACTGATTAAATTCTTCACTGAAAAAGTGTCGGCGAAGCTTGAAAGACTTGGAAATCCATTCATCATCACAAATGTTCAGTACCCAGAAGCAAATTTTCTTCAGAATGTCTCGAATCCATGGGTACCCAACGAACGGGTTCATTTAATTTTTCAATTTTGAACCTTAGAAAAATATTATTTTATCAAATTAAAATTCGTTCTTCGCCTGCGATCATCCTGCGTTGCTCTGACTTCTTGAAAAATTTGAATCATCTTGCATTATCATCGTCCCTGACTGCATCTCTGAGGAAAGTTGCTCGTGCTTCGAAAAATTTTATCATCTTGGGGCTCTAGGCGTATTTTCTAAGAAGAAAATAATTTGCCTTAGAAAATATTTTTAAATCATCTTGCACTTTGAGAAGTTTCCCTTAGAAATTTTTTTTTTTTGTTTGCCAGTGGAGAGGAATTTTTTATCAACTTCATTTGGAAGAATTTTATTATCGGAGGCGCTTTGTACATTTCATCTTATTTCCACCACCTTCAAATATTTTCCACCACACATCACTTCACCACCTTAGGCGTATCACACTTGAAGAAAATCACGCCTAGCATATGCCTTAGAAAATATTTTTAACACCTTATGACTCCCATCTCCCTAGGCGCATATAGCATTTTACTTCCACCACCCTCAAATATATCACTTCACCACGCCTTAGGAAATTCCAACGCCTTCAAGATATTTAAAATCACCTTAGGCGCCTAACATACTTGGAGAAAATCACGCCTAACTCACCTTGGGCGCATTCTTAGTGTGGAGGAGGATAACGCTTTGGACTTTACCACCTTTCACCATGTCTAGGTAACACTTTCATCTAAATTACCACCCTCATTCACTTTTCACATCCAAACATGGGCGCATTTCTATGTAGGAGAAGGATGACCTTTCAACTTCCTGTTTTTGTCCTCATATGAGCTCATTTGGGCGCATTTAGGAGGGTGAGGAGGACGAGTTTGCAAGCTGGGCGCATTTTGCATGTGATGAAGGATAAAAGACTTTGACTTCGTTGACCCTCTCCTTGCTTTGGGCGCATTTCCATACATGTGAAGGATGAAATCTCCAACGTCCTTGGGTGACTCTTCGCCTTCCAAATTTTTGTCTTGACATGGCCCAATTTGGGCGCATTTTGGCCTTGGAGAAGGATGAAAAGCCTTGACCTTGTTGACTTTTCCTGCCTTGGGCGCATTTTGATGCCTGAGAAGGATGAACTTCAAGTTGGGCGCATTTGGAGGGGTGAGGCGGATTTCTCATGCCTTAGAAACTTTTTTCAACCTTCTGAGCTTTCCTTTTGGGCGCATTTCCTCATGCCTGCAGGACGAACAAAGTTGACTTTCTTTGACTTCTTCATCTTGGGCGCATTTGGCCCCCTGAGCAGGATGAACTTGTATCTTGGAATTTTTTATGCCTCTTCATCAATCTGGGCGCATTTTGCCAGGCCTGCTGGACGAAACTCCAGACTTAGACAAATTTTCATCATCCTTCGCCAGTATCGTGCCCTGCTATTTATAGTAAGTCTTCTCAATTTTGCACTTCTGAAGCTCGGATCAACTTGAAATTTCAAACATAGCTTCTTCATAACCCTATCAACCTGTCGACACTGCCACTTTTAGTCACCCTGCTATTTATAGCCTATTTCTGAAGGTGGCTTACTATAAATAGTAAGCTCATATTTCTGATAGCTCCCAAGCTCCGATCGAGTTGAAATTTGAATGAGGCGATCCTCACCACGTGGCCTGTTGGCTGACACTGACGCATGCAACTGATTTACTATTTTTAGCATGTTTCCAATTTGACTTACTATAAATAGTAAGTGCTCCGCTTGACTCGAATTTCACCAGCAGATAGCCCGAAGAACGCTGATCGCGGTGGTTTACACCGGATTTCGAAGATTTTGACTTTTGATGCCTATTTTTAGGCTCCGAAGCTGGAAACACTAATTTGCATTGCATGCGTATCAAAAGATCTCCGCTTTGTCTTTGTTTCGCACGCGATTGGCTCGTGAATCAATTTTGAGGCGCCGCCGACACACCGCTAAAAATAGCAAGTTCCTCGAGTGAGAATCCTCGCTTTGCATGTCACACCATCGCGAAGCTCTCGAAAACCCATCGAATCAAGACATGCAAAAGAAACCTCGACATGCAAACCCTAAAAATAGCCTCTAAGGTCAATCGAAAAGTAGTCGCCTCGCCTTGCATGTTATACCATCGCTAAGGTCTCAAAACCTGAAGGAATATCCATGCAAAGAAAATCTCTGATCTGACCGAATTCGTGGCCGACTGCTAAAAATAGTAAGTCGTCTGTTTTCGCTCAAATTTGGCATGCAAGCAATCTGATATACTCAATGCAGTGTGATGATCGGAATCTCAAGACAAATTTGCCAATTTCACACTTACTAAAAATAGTAAGTACCTCAGAATCTGATGAAATTTTGCTGAGAGCCTGCTGGATGTCTGCGGACAACAACATTAAGTTCAATTTTCAATTTTCTCACTTTACTTGACCTTGGACTGACCAGAAACGATGAAACCCTAATTTTAGACTTGGTCAGAATTTTCGCGTTTAAGCTCAATGACGGACACAACCCCCCGAAAGGCAGACATCAAAAAAGAGACAGAGCGGGAGAGAGAAGAAAACCCAAGCCAAAAGACCGGAACGGAGCAAAAATTTAGGGGGTCCCCATCTTGAATGGGGCGATGTGTGAAAAGGTCACAACAGGTAATAAAATCAGATTACCTCCATTTGATTTCAGATAGAGACCTTGCCATCAGTTTTGTAAGGAAGATCTTTGTGGAAGAGAGGAAGGTGGATGAGTTAATTTTAACTCACTCTCCTCCCTACAAAGTAGGAAAAGAGTCACTTAGTAATGAAGAATCATCTAGTGACAGCCACAACTCTACTATCACCAAGGTTGAGCATGAAGATGACTTTGGGGTAGAGCATACTGAGTCTTTGTCGGTTGGATTTGATGAGAGGGTTTGGCGTGATGATGCAAACTCATCTCTTCATGTTTTGCTTTGTGAAACCCCTGATTCATGTGGGGAGAACAGTGAGATATGGGATCCTAGTGTTGGTTCAAGATTCCCAACAGAGCTTGCTGATGCATTCCACAGTGTTTACATTGTGCAGTATGCATATTGTTTTTCTTTCAGCCCACTCAAAGTTGATTTGACTATGTTACAAATAACACACAAGTGTGGGATGGATGGTTGGTGTGAGGTGTTTCCTTCTATGGAAGGAGACAAATCTTATTGGTATTCTGAGCTGCTTCTATAAGATGGTCATGTTGTTGGGATGCATGATAAAGAAGCAGAGTTTGGGTGGTTTGGCATTTCAATTGTAATTAGAGTGGGGCAGCAGGAGCCATCAGGGATCGGGAATGACAGACTCCCAATTTGTCCATGGGATCTAGGTGGAGTACACCCATGGAAGGTTATGATACATGAAGTTTATCACCGCAGTACTTAGAGTTTGCATGATGAGGTTATTGGTTTTATTTAGAGCTTTTTGACCAAGTACCCAGATGAGAGACCACTAATTGTTGCACCCAAAATATTTTGTGTTCTTGGATGACTAAATTCAAGAAACAACAAGTGGAGAAGAACCCTGTGCACAATTTACATGAGGATGATTTTCAGATTTGGGATCCAAGAATTTTAATTTTGGGTGGATTGCTTCACCGATTGACAGAGCTTGATAGAGTCTTGGGCTTCAGTTGCATACAAAGGATATTTGTTGGAGCATTCTACAAGTTCATTTGGGATCCGGGTGGTTGATGGACAAATGCAGTTGGTATTTTGCTCTGGCCTTCAAGTGTTGTGGCAAATGGGTTGGTATGCAGTTGTAGATTGCTTGAGGGCAAGCAATCTCTAGAAAGGGAGGACCATAATGTTCCTTTTTATGTGACCTTGGATTTTAATTATCTAATAAGGTCATTAATTTAATTATTTAATATTGTCCCTCAAAATTAATCATAAGGGTAATATTATTTAATTAATTTAATTAAGTTTATAAAGTGACTTTAATGGTTACTTAAGCAGAATTTTAATAAAGTCACTTTATTATTTCCCTAAGCTTAAAGTTTGAATTAAAAAGTGCAAGAAATTGAATTAAGCTCTAGAAGCTTCCCAGGATGGTTGTAAAAAGGGAAGTGAGCTCATTTGTGCTTATTCTGGAAAATATTATTTTGGTGAAATTGTGAAATTGAGGAGAGCTCAATTTCTGGAGGGAGAGGATGGAAACCCTCAAGTTCAGGTTTAGGGATTTGGACAAAAACCCAAATCTTCCTGTGGGCAGATGCAAAACAGAATTGGCATTTGGGCTTCAAGATCAATCGAAAAATTTTGTGAGTCTTCTTCGAAGACAAAATTTAAGAGGTTATTCGATAATAATTGCAGAGATTGAATCAAAGTCTATTGGAGCTCATTTCAGCGGTCAATATTATATTCATATTCAAGGGCTATATCACTGCTAGCTTTCATTAATTAGGAAGGTCAACTTATTGAAGGAGTTCATATTAGATTCACATTTGAATCGGGTCTAGTTAGGAAACTGAGAATAATTTCGGGGCCGATAAGAGAAAGGTTAATTTGCAGATAAGACAAAAATGGCACTGCAACATTATTAATCCGCCGTATTTAAAGAGGGAATCTATGTGAGTTTTTTTAACAGAAGCTTGTAGGAGTCTAACTGTATCAAATCCAACTGCCATTCTCAAGTCTATAGGAAAAAGACGAATTGTGGAAGATTTTGGACTCTAGCAATAAGGAATTGAGCCTTTATTAATAAGAAAATATCATCAGTTGACCGCATTAGTTCTAAGAGCCGTGAGGAAAAGACAAAGTAGCCGCCAGATATCAGAACAAAATAAATCAGCGCCATCCTTGGATTAATAAGAGGAAGTCGTGAAGATTACTAGAGCTGCCTCTAGAAGTATTTCCGCCATATCATTCAAGGTGGACAAACTGTATAGAACTCGTGATCTTAGAAGGGGCGGTATTGAAGGTTGTTGATATTGGGAGCTCTTTATTATTCTAGCCGCCACCTCTATTTGTCTCTATCACAGCCATAAGGAAATTGAATGCTTTTCATAAGGTGGACATTCTGACGTGGAGTTTTACTTCCATACACATCCTTTGATTATCTCTTATTTGCCATCGTGTGATCTCCAAACTATCACAGCATCCAAGGAAGGCAACGCTTCAGGGAGGAGGACTTGATATATGTAATACTGTCACTGCTATTCAAATTCTGAACATTACCTTGCCGCTGGAGCATAAGGTTAGATCTGTTATTGTATAGTCTTGTTTGTTTAGAAGGTGAATATCTACAAATGACTAGACTGCTCATGACAATGTTATAGTCTGTAATATGTGTCAATCCAATGCAAATTACTGTTACATTGCATCAATGCTGAGTTGTGAATATTGAGAATTAATTCTTACTGAGATAAATTTAAACTATGCATTAAGTGAACAGTGATTGAAAGTTGATGTTATTAGAAGAATCATTCCCATTCAATGCAATATATCAACATGCAAGTAACCATTTGACAAAATGCTTGCATCTATCAAACTGTAAAAATCGAAAACATTTGATCAATCTGGGTAAGGGTCTTTACATAAGTCTTGAATACATACAAGACGCTTTGGGAAATTTTCCTTTAAGCCCTAGGGATGTCTAGACATTCTCCCAATGTCCCCAAAAGGGAGACGCATTGGAAATGTCCCCAAAAGGGAGACGCATTGGAAATGTCCCCTCTTTGAAGAAGATGTCCTAGGGATGTCTCTTGCTTGGTGGTGGTGGTGGGAGGATGGATGTGAGACACTTCCTAACTATACCCAAGTCTTGAGGACCTCCCCTTTTTTGGAAAGCCACTTTTTTGATGGGGGATGCATCCCCATGGAACACTCATATTCACTCGATCTTTAGACGAAACAAACCCACATGGCAACTATGCTTGGGAGTTATTACATTTGATTGAGAGCTAAAGCCCAATGTGCATAAAGAGTCTCGATATTTTGAGAAACCATGGTCCTCCCTAGAATGTTTTTTCATTTCCATCTTGGATGTAAAAATGGTCAAAAATTATCCTTTTGCCCTAAGGAGTTCTCCACCATTCCCAAAAGTTTCTAGTTATCTAGGATCCAAGATTTGAGACTTTTGGATCCCAAGATGGCTTCCATGAAGTTATAGGCGTCCTTCCATTTCTTCCAAGGAGAAACTGATTTTCAGTGGATCAGCCATCTTGATGAAGCAACTATTTTCATTTCTAGCAAGAAAATTAGTGCTGCATGTTGGGTTTTTGAATTGTATTAAAGGAAACCTCTTAGTTCAGAGCCATTGGGCTTTGGTTGTGCAGAGGCTTGAGTACTGTTTTGTCCTATTGATACAAGGTAAGTAGGATTGGTAAAACAACAATTCAAAATGGAGAAAGCCCACAGGAAGGATGAGAAAGCTGGAAAGGAATCTAGAGATGCAGTGTTTTTAGAGTGCATGAGGAAGAGGGTTCTAGAGGCTACAAGCTTCTAATATTGGGGTGATGATTGACACCTTAAGTTGTATCTTGTATTTAACATTTGTAAGCCAACCTGCAATCACTTGTCCTATTTGTGGATGAATTGAAGCCATCCTAAAAATTGGTTGATGCTTATAAATCATCTTGTCAGTATGCTTGAGTATTGCAGCTTTGTATTGGATGCCTGTAATTTATATACTTGTGACAGTGCCTATAAGTGTCCCATTTTAAAGACATCTCATCCCTATTGTAGATGCTTGTAAGTTGTAATGGGATTTTGTTTGCACTTGTAAATCCCATTGGAATATTTGATCATTGAATACTCAATCGATGCATGTATCTTGAATCTTGATCTTTTGTGATTTACCCTAGTAAGTTATCCTATAGAAAAACTAGAGTATTGGCAGTGTTGGGCGATGCATGCAATTTTCCCCAATTTTATTGATGGGTGTAAGTTGCCTTACAAATGTTCTTCAAAGTTCAAAGTGATTCACATATTTAAGTCATCCCTATAGTGGTTCATGCTTGTAATTTGTAGTTTGGTGATGATATCATGACATAAGAAGCTAGCTATCAAAAATATTATGTTATTAGTATTGTTGGTATGCTTATGATATGGATTATTCAAGCCATATGCAAAGAAGACATGGTTGGAGTCAATTAACTTACTCATGGTAGCAAACGTCAAGGTATGGCCATCTCAGTTCAGTTCTTATTAAAAAATATTAGTATTGCTTCAGAACTCAAAGGAATAAAAGATAAGAGCAAAAATATTTTACTGCAGATTCAATAACAGAAAAATGGTCTGAATGGCCTTGTAATTAGAACAACTATGTAATGGATGCACATGATATAAAATCTGAGACATGCATAGAGCAGTTATGAAGATGATAAAATGAGTACAGAACATTAGAAAATGATTTAGTTTTGATGAAGTTAACAGGAGTTTCAATATCAAAAATGGTTGCCTCTGTCTCTTCACTGTGTTATCCCCCACAAGCAAATCTGGAGAGAGTCTCAACCACCAAATGTTAAGGTAATACCATGCCCAAGAGAATCTGATTGATGTTCTAGCAGATGCTACAAAATACAATGGAAGCAGAAAAAGCAAGGAGCATGATATCTCCAAAATATAGAAGACAATGATCAGGAACAAGAAGCAACCATAATTCCATGATATGAAGAAATCTAGCCTTAGGTATAATACTACTATGTGTTGGAAATTTGTCAACATGGAAGTATTGACCACCAATTAATCACGAATATGGGAACAATTCTACACTAACAATGCTTTGCACAGTCTCTGAAAGAAGTTAAATGCTAAACAGATTGACAAGACAATCATATTTTGTCACCAATAATGACCTATTGGCAGTTTAAATCACATGAAATTGGGAGCAATGAGCAAACACATAAAATACAATGGTAGAAATATGTGGTAAAAGTTTTTCCTCAAAATTACAAGTCCCTAGGAAGCCAGTCTAAAAAGAAGAAAAAAAAAGAGAACTCATAGAACTTTTCAACCAAACTTATTACATATGACCACATCAACTCACTCCAGCAAAATTGCAGCTGCCTCTTGACATTCAGCTACCCTTGAGTTATATCCTGGTTTGCTTGATAACGCATGCTTCACGCCTGAAAAGGCCAATAATATTTTGTAGGGCTTCAGCTCTTCATTATTACTATTTCCATTGGATATAGGAGGATGTATCAACTTGTAGTCTTTGCTCTGTAGAAGCACCGATAACAGTTATACCTTAATAAATGAGTATGCCTAGGAATATCAATGAAATAAATGCTCTAACAAAGCAACTAAATTGATTGTGAAATATTCATGCAATATTCAAATATCTGCATTTCATAATTTGATAATTACGTACAATATTTGATAAACTTTAGGGCTTCAGCTGTTAATATTATTCTACTGAACTATAATACTACAACAACTCCAAACAATTGTAGCATTGAAGCAACTAATCCCAGCCGTAGAAACTTACAAAAGAACACAAATACTTGCAAGTATATGTGGAAAGGCAGTCAGGGCATGCTGGGTCAAATCGCCATGCTGCGATTTAGTGATTGAGATGGTATGTAGATATGTGTAAGACCTGGATTCAGATTCCAGAGTGTGCAGATCCTTTAATTCAATTTCGAAGTTTGGCTCAAAAGGAATTTCCAGAAAATGAAACTGGGCTCTAATAGCTCTCTTGCTGGGATTTAAATAAAAAAAAGGAGAGTTTGGATCATATCAAGGAACAATTGATAAATATTTCAGAAAACAAAAAAATGACCAAGAATATTTCCTGTCAGAAAAAGATCACAATCAAACAGTCTCTATTTTCCTGACATGCTGTTTGAACTTTAAATGAGTTATTCTATACTAGCCAGGCTATAACAAGCAGTCAGTATCCACATTAGAGTGTTCTCCATGTGTTTCATTAACTGCCTTCAGCTTATATGTTGCAGCTCAAAAATTGGCAATTTAAAGTGTCAAAATGCAATTTGTTTCCTAAAACATTTTTGAAGAGATCCATAATGGCATTATTGAATGGAATAGAGCCTTACGGTTACTAAAAATCCCCAAAACTGGACAGTGATGCCCCTTAAAAAGATTTAGAAAGTGTTGGCCTATATGGGGCATGTTATGGATAATTGATAGATTAGACCAACTTAACCAACCTTGGTTAAGGTAATTGGGCATTTGTAATCATTATGTTCTACTTAAATGTATGGAAAGCTCCCCAAAACACATTCACGTTGTCCTCTCTCATCAATGGCATATTAATAGTTGCATAGCAATGAGAATCAGATCTGTTACAGTGGAAGCTTAGGGGTATAAGCTTTGTTATGGGGTTTTGTAAAAACCCTGACCAAACTTGAACTGGTTGAGACCGTGTTTTGATCTTGTTCTGGGTTCTGACTGGGTTTACTGTTTACCTACAGTCCTGTCCCAGGCCACTGAATTTGACCTGGGTGTGTTTGAACATAACCAGGCAGAATCCAAAGGCCCTGGGCGATCCCAACGAGAATCTGCTTGGGACTCAAAAAAATTAATGAAAAAAGCATAAAAATAAAAAACCCTAAGCCTAACTAACAACTTTCTTAGTTTTGATTGAGGATGAGGGGCATGAAGCTAGTATTCACTGTCATTTGCATGGCACAGCTAGTGGGAGTGGCACTGGCACTGCTAATCCTTCGAATGAACCAGCTGATGATGTTGATGCTTTCAATGAAAATAAATATGATGACTTCTAGTAATTTTACATGTGCAGATGCACTATAATCAGCCGTGTTATGTATATAATTTTGTGCAAATATATATATATATAACAGCCAAACCCAGGGAAAAAAATGAGAAATCCCCAAATCCAAACCCTAACGAGCAACATAGGGTATAAATATAGTGACATAGGATTTCAAGTCATTACTTGTATGGAATGCTCCCACAATACTTCTAAGTTCTAGGTCACTTTAGCTTCCCAAAGAAGGATGATGCAACCACAATTACAGGGACTTGTTGGAAACTCACTGGAATCAGCAAGTCCTAAAGCTAGACAAGTCCCAAAGGCTCGAACTTGGTTCTAGGTGAGTCTACTCAGATTCATCAAGCCTTGAGCCTTAGACTTGACCATTAGAACAAAGGTAGAAAAATCGGAAAAAGAACAAAGGAAAAGGGAAAAAAAATGAAAAAAACTAAAACCTAAAACCTTAAAAATGACCTACATTGCTTCTAAATGCTATTCATTTCATTGGCAGGTGCAAACAAGAGCATCTTAAGCTAAAATACAATCCATTGAAGCAAAAACAAGCAAACATAGTTAGGACCTAATTACTACTCTATGGCTTCAACACTCACATATTTTCACAGGTTTGAAGTGTACTCTTAGAGCTTTGTCAAAAGCAATTAAATTATGAAAAATGGCATGCAGCATAAAGGTCAATGTGGACTTGACCTCGCTAGGGGTTACCAACCCCAAACCCCTACTTTATTTTTAAAAAGGAAAAAATAAAATCATTTTGGGCCATAGCAAATGAAAAAGCAACATTTCTTTATTCTCTTATATCTCAATTTTTTCCCAATTAAATCCCTAAGAATTAAATTACATTTGTTCTTTGGCTTGCCAAGTCAATCTCAATCCATATAATGCTACTATGGCTGTATAGCATTGCAAAATTGTTTGACATACAAGCGCAAGAACCAACATAGAGTTAGTGATGTTGAGCCGAGTTTTATAGGCTCCTCTCTACCATAGTTCATGACTCCATGCGATTTTTTAATTTCATTCCATGGATATCATAATCCATGAGTTTTGTACACCTAAAACACTCGAGAATGTTTATGTATTTATAAATGTTGTTTCATTCAACTCAAATCTTCTTTTGTACTCATTTGATTGATGTATACTTGTGTATGTGATCAAAGTAGCTTCTAATTGATAAATTTATTATGTCTTTAAAGTTGGTTTTGCTAAAATGTAAGGTTCATCTTTTGTAATAAAGTCACCATAATGACTTCGTAGTGTGTAATAAGGTTAGCTATTATTAGCATTTAGAATCTTGGACATGTGTCATGTTTATTTATTGTTGGTTACATCTCTCAAACTCTATATAAGGAGACAAACCTCTTCGTAATAGAAACTCCAATATTTTCTAATATATTATAACTCTTTTCTTAATATGGTATTAGTGCCATTGTTTGATTAAGTCAAGAAGTTGGATCTTGCAAAATCTAGTTGCTAGGGCTTTTTGTGTAGAAAAGCATAAGGCATTTTTGTGAGTATCAATAGAGCACCAAAAATCACAAGAATCCCAATCTAAAGGTAATCATGGGTCATTTAACAATGGTTGCAACAATGGTGAAAGCATGTTTTAGAACATAGGAAAAGATTTCAAAGGATCACTAGTCATGAAAGTCTTGAAAAGTGGGTTGGGTTGCATTGCAAAAAGTGAGGGCACACAAAGGAGAAATCGTGGATTGCAAGGTAGAAATGTCATTAAAATTCCAATTGTGGTCATAGGTTTCACATAAAGGTTACATAGTCATGGGCTTGATTTTAGTGGTGATCATAGTCAACATAGAAAAAGGGTGACATAGCTAGGGCATGACATTTCCAATTGTGGTTGTTTACAGTATTTTCTTTTTCTTCAAGGGTTTCAAATTTAAGTACCAAATTTTTTCAACTTTGAAAAAGAGTTTTTCAAATATTTCTTCTGTGGGTGAGAAATTTTCAAGAACTTTTTTTTTTGGAAAAGGTTCTTTTTTTATGTATTTCTTTTCCAAGCATTGAAATTTCATTAGAAAAGTATTTTAGCCTCAACTTCCACCCTTGGAAAGTAAAAACTAGATGCAATTGATAAACAAGAATTTGTGAGGAATAGTAAATGGAAATGAGAAACCACCTACAAATGTAAATAAATTACTAGTTGGGTAGAGAAAATATGATAAATCCAATGAAATTTTTGGTCTTACTATCTCTAATTCTAAGTTGAATCATGTGAATTTGGAAAAATCGTCCAAGAAACTCTAGGATAATTTGAATAAACAATTTGGAGCAAAAGTAGTTAATGAAAAGTTTTCTCAAAAGCTTTAGCCATTCGCATTTCAAGATGGATTATGGAATCATTATGTCTAGCCGCATAAGCAACTTGAGGTCTCTCATTAGACAAATAGAAAAAGTCAATGCTACAGTAGATGAGAGATGCAAAAGCCATTTTGTTAAACAGCTTGCCTTCCAAAATACAACAATGTGATTTTTAATCTTAGTTATACACATTTTCAGACTAGAAGATATGATTTCAACTCTCCTAGCTAAAGAAAAGAGAACAATCGTAGGAGATATAGAACGTGATCCTAACATTGGAGAGCATTACACTCAAGAAGCAATCATAGAAGATCAAATAAAAACAAAAGAGAGATTGACTATTATTTTTGCAAGAAAGGAGATCATACCTCCTAGAACTGTAGAGTTCGAGCCAATGATACTCTTAAGGGAAAGCTCAAATACAAACTAAATGAAGCTAATATAAATCATTGAAGATTCACGAGATGTTAACGGTGGTGAAGAATCCATTGATGAAGAATATGTATTTTAAGAAGCCCACACTTTGAAGATAGAAAGGGATCTAGTGTAGATGAAACTCAACATGGATGTGTTGGTTACGTTTTATCATCCACCAAACACATAGAATAAAATGTCCAAAGACACTCTATCCTCTCTTGAACAAAGTCACCGCGTATGCTAAGATTGCGAGAAGATCATATGGCGACTCCAAGGTTTCTTTCGTCAGGTCATGACATGTGGATAAGCTCAATGGGCGTTGTGATTTGCTGGTAATACACAAAGGGACTTACGCTAGGAAATTTCTTACAAGTTTGGGACTTAGACGGATTTATAATTAAAGGCTTCTTCGGTTGGGACTTTCAATTTGGATCTCAAAAAAAAGGCAAAAAGATAAGGGTTTGGAGGGTCTAATCTATGCCTAGGAATTCAAGAGACAATAAAAATCAAGTGAAACGGGTAACCACGCTTTGTTTCGCCTCCCTGGGACAACTACACAAAGTGGGTGCAATCTTCAAAGGGTGTGATTATAATTTTCAAGCCTCAAATAAGACCGAAGTTAAGCATCCACAATCACAAGCTCAGGCTAACTTTACGCATCGAATGAAAATCATCCATCCGAAGAAAGTATGAGCAATATTTCACCATTCAATCTATACGATCAATCTCATATTCACTTAACAAACATTCAAAGCAAATTCTACTTAATTGTAATCTAATTCTAATCTATGGTAGAAGAAGTTATGCAAGCTTGCTCACTACTTGACAATAAAAGTGATTCAAAGCAAATCATGCATAAGAGCTTTTATTATCGGAAATAGTCTAATGCAACAATTTCATACACTGTCTCCACACAAATGAAAGTGACAGATCACAAGTTTAAATAGAGTTTTCAAGATCAAATGAAAGGCCAAGATTAATACAACTCAACCCTAATTAGGGTTGCCCAAAATAACATCAGTTAACAACCAGTAAACAAGCAGTGAGGTGGTAGTTGGAGCTATCTTCAAGGGAAGGGGTCCCTATCCTCTTGGGCGGCATTGTGCTCAACGAATCTGGACACGATTGTGACAACTTCCTCCATCGTGACTGGCAGCAACATGCTTATCCTGAATTCAAGTCCATCCAAATCCTCAGCACATTTGGCGAAGGTGCTCTCCCAATTCGCTTCCTGTCTCACAAAATCATCTCGGATGGACAAGAGGTTCGCCACTTTGGTGAAATCTTGTCTTAGAATTGATCTAGTAGTAGAGAAGAAAACTTCCTAAACCTTATGCTTCAACCTTTCCAGTTGCATATCGTTTTCCCGGACAATCTCTCTGTCAAACACATCTGCAGCTATCATATAAATCTTCCTTCGGATTTCTTTAACTTGCTCCTCAACTCTGAGCCCATATGCCTTTGCCTTCTCTAGAACCTCGCTCCATATTGTCACTGCCTAAAACCAATGATGAAAATCATAAGCTGCTCCCGCAGCAATCACCTTTCCCTCGACCAATTCTTCCTTTGGAATGCCCCTCAATACTCTGAGGCATGGAATGAGCCTCTCCTAAATATCTAGGAGGTTGTCCCAAGCTTCCGCCATGTTAGCCAATCTAGAAAGGAAAGAAGAAGTCTGTCCGTAAGCAAGCATCAATCTCTTCATGAACAAAGCCGCTTTCGTGCCCTTGCTTGCCATCCATTCCTGGGCCTCCTTGGTCGTGACCATCCCTTCTTCCACATCCTTGGCCATCTCCTACGAGGAATTGAGAAGAGGAGGAGCTGCAGCATCACTCTGATTGAGTGGTTGGGTCAGATGCCGTATATACTCCTTCAGGCGCTTGACCTCCCTTTTGTACTCTTTCTTTTTCGTCACTTCCTTTTCCAATCTCGCCTTGAGAGTTGAGATAGAGTTATCTAGTTATTCTACCTCTTGGCCTTTTGTTGTTGGGCCAAGGTCTATAGTGGTTATGGCGTATTCCTAAGGAGTGATCTCATCTTGTGCTTTATCCACTATTGGTACTGCGATTTGTATGGAACGGCCGCCAACTTCGTCCCTCTAGATCGTGGAAAACTTCTTGGTAGGTTTCTTAGTAGCAACTGGTTCCAACCTTGCCAAGAAATCCGTAGTATCATCTTCTTCTTGGGCCTCAATTGGTGCCTGAATTTTCATCCTCTCCTTTAGCCAATCCGGAATGGTAGGCTGCTCGATACTATCTTCCTCCTAAACGTTCCCTTCATTTGGAGTATCCAAGACTCCTCTGAGGGCGGAAATCATTCCCTCTTCGAAGTCATCATTTTGGACTTCCATTTCATTATTCGAACCCAATACTTCTGTGCCCATAGGAGATGGGGGCTCATCATCATCCAACTGGATCGGTTCATTTTCCTTTTCCTGAACTATAGAACGTCTCATCATCTTGGCCAAGGATTTGTTTGCGGTAGCCACCAGCTCATCAATATTTCTAGACGCCGTGGAACGAGATGGCTCCATCTTCTGTCGCTTTGGAGTAGGTTCTATGCTTGCAACTACTTATTTCCTCTTCTTGCCAATATCAATCAAATCATCATTGTGGGACGCGCCGGCATTGGAGGAGTATGACTCTGTCTCACTCAGTAAATCATACGTGAGCGTTATTCTTTTCTGCCTCAACTCCTGGACCTGATGGTCGACCCACCACTGAGAATACTTAATCACTGGTCTCATCAATGTCGCCAAATCTAAATGCTCAAGCTCTAACCACTTCACGGAAGGAAGAGGTTGACTCTCATCGAAGCTCGGTTGGACATAATTTCCATTGTCCTGCAACTAATCGGGCACCTAGAAAAGTTCGGTTGCCCTCATAAAGTCCACCGACACTCTAGACCATAATCTTCTCCTAACTTCATATTCATCCGCAGCGTTTCGCCCAGAAATCCTCCAAGTCTACTCTGTGTTTGTATCTTCTCCCATCCACGGTCCGATGTGATGATGCGGGTCAAAATTGGCCCTAAACCTATAAGTTGTGAATGGGTACCATTGAATTTCTAGCTTAGCGCTCTCAGCTGCTTGTGCTGACGGACACGACTCTAACATATTCCCAATAAAGAATGGGAAAGTAATAGCCGCCTTCTTACTTGGCCTTTGGATGTTTTGATAATCTTCCAGTTGTCTCAGGACTTCAAGCAAAATCATCCAATTTGTTGGATAGATAGGCAGCTTGTAAGGATTTCCAATGAATCCTTGGATCCTAACATACATAAATTTGGGAAACTTGATAAACCAAGATCCATATCTATTGATCAAGCTCTTTGCTTCGTGATTCAGCCTTTGATGCGTTCCTCCTTGAAGTATTCTTGTGATATACATTAGTAAAGCATCGTGCACCCGCCTGAAATGAGATTTCTACCTGAGTTGAAGTTGTGGGTAGCAATCATAAGACTTGAGTTCATTCTCCCCATTGCCAACTTTGCCTTTGCAAATCAGTCCTCAGTATCTATATGTTCTGGCCAACAAATAGACAATGTACAAGCCCATATGAAAAGACTTGGTCTTTTCCAAATTGGTCAGTTGCTCGTGAAGATTGTCGCTTATCATTCAGGACCAGTTGAACATCTTCACGCCAAAAGTGATTTCATCTATAAAATAATACATCCACGTCTCAAAATATGCACCTTGCAGATTGTCGGCTATCTTATTCAACATCAGAATGATATCTCCATAATCCTCTTTAAAATCTGTCCAGTGCAGCTTCTTAGGCATCTTCTTTGTGGATGGTCTAGGCTTCTCCAGCCATGCCTTATTAACATTTGTGGTGCACAATTCAGAATGGCTATCATACAATCTCTTGGCATCCTCCTTGGTTTTGTAGATGGTCCAGTGATGTGTTGGGATGCCGAACGCCTCCTGAATTGCCACTTCGCCAAGGTGAGCTAGAATCCTTCCGTCAGGTGCAACAATTTGTCTTTCCTGAGCATTGTAATGGATGGCACATTCTACCATCAACTTGACACAGTCTACTGCAGGCGGGAATCTGACTGCTTGGAAAATTCCATTCCTCACCATCCGTTTGGCGATTGGTGTTAGTAATCTAGCATGTCCATATACTCTCTTTTTGAACTCCACGAAGTCTACATGTCCTAGATTAGTATCTGTGACATTTTTCCATTTGGAATTTATCTTTGACTCTCGTTGTACCCCTTTATTGGTGAACTTCATCGGCACCTTCTTTGATGGTTCTCCTGCCGTGGTCATTAACCTGCAGTAAAAACACTAACATTAATACGGAGACTTTAAAATATAATTTATTCCCATGCCTTGTATTCAAAAATTTTACTTTCAACTTATTAAAACATTAAATTTTTGCGAAAAAGCAAGCTGGAAGTAAATGAATTTGATTGAAATTTAGCTAGAATGAAAAAAGACAGAAGGAGAATTGATGAATTTAGCCAACCGAACTCCAAACCTCAGGAAAAATCCTCTAGCTGCGAATCAGATTCAAATTTCGAGAATTGACTCAAAAATCAAATGACAAAGTGCGCCAGTCTTGCTGAGAAGTTCGACTTTCAGCCAATAAATTCTTCACTTCTTTCAAAAATTTCTTCAGCAATAAAAATTATTCCTTCCTATGAGAAAATCGATCTTGCCTGCAGAAGAATTGATCGTGTCTCAGCTTTCTTACAATTTCAAGAGATTAACTTCTCTTCAGCTGAGTCTGTGAAAAATGAGTTGCTGAAACTCATTATAATGCTAAAGAATTCGATTTGTTTTAGCAACTGCATCTTTTTCTCTCGATTTCAATTTGTTTTCTCCTCTTCAAACAGGCAAGTTTCCATTCTTTTTCAAAAAAACTCCATGGCGAGCTTATCCAGGCAAATCTCTTTGATTTTCCAAAATTCAATTTTTTGTTGGATGTTTATCTTTGATTTTCAAAATTTTGAAAAAAAACATTAAATGTCCAATTAAATTCAATTTTTTTCAAGTTTTAATTCATGGCGAATTTAATTTTGCTCATGGATTTTCTCTTTTTCGGCGTAATTTATTTTCTTCCAATACATCTCTGGCGATTTTTTTTTTGTTTTTGTCCAAGGCATTTTATACTTCTAAGCGTTGGAAATAAATTGTTAAAATATTTAATTTATTTCCAACACGTTCATTTTTGACCCATGGCTATTTTAATTTTTTCCTTGGCTAAATATTTATTTTCCAAGTTATTTCAATTTTCATCTAGCCACATTGAAATTTTAGCCATCTTGCCAACAAATATTATGCCAGATCCTTATTTTCTTCTACCATGGTAGACTTCAAATTGTGTCGGGCACATTTTCTCATGCCGAAATCAAATTTTTCTCTTGCTTGGATGATTTTCTCTGGGCAAAGTCAGACTTTACCACGTGTTTGGACATTTTTCCTAGGAAAAATTCCATAATACTTAGACAAAATTTCAACCTTTTGGCCTAGGGCGAACTTTCTAACTTCTCTGCCATATGCATTTTTGTTACACCCCGAATTCTATAGCTAATATTTCATAGGGCAAATTGATTGTAACAGATGAATCAATATGATGAATAAAACAATGATGTTCTTGTTATCAATAATGGTGTTCAGTTTAAATGATGGTTTCATTTGATTGTTACTTCTATTGATTTAATTTTTGATTAAATGTTGCATACAATTATGGAATAAAGTTATTCTAACTTGTGAGATGTTTTTACCTTGTTATGAGCATATGACTGCCGATGTCATGTCATGGTGTGCAGGTATGAAGACTGTTCCTCCGAACAGAGGAGAGACATCATTCGGGGAGGAACTTGGTCAGGGAAACAGTAATGATTACCAAATTGAGCATACACACACATCAGTACAGGTTCTGAGAAACCGAGTCAATTATGTTGGTCTAGATAAGTCATCCTTAGGCTTGGAGTTATGTTTACTTCTTTGTGCTTTGAAAAGTGATGATTACTTATTTGTCTGACTTACTGTGCTTTGACCTTAGTGTGGAAAACGTGAATGGTTATATGTGAATAGGTCAAGTGAGTATGTGTATACATGTATATTATGTACACGTATCCATATGTATATACATATCGATACATATGTATGATCGGAAGATGGATATGCCCATACGTACGTATTGACATGGTATACATACACATGTGTACACTGTATATATATATATATACATACCCACGTTACCTACTGCCTGTGAATAGTGATATTAATTATATTATTTAATATTACCTAGGAATTCACATATACAAATACTAACACATACACGTATATTTAATAATTAAATAAGTATACGTGTAAATAAAATATATATATATATTTAATAATATATAAATATATATTTATATTGTAGTTTTACTTGGAAATATATATATGTATACTCGTAAATATATTTAAATATTAATATTTAAATATACAAAAGCATATATATATTTAAGTAAATAAATCTACAATAAAGATATATATAAATATATATTTATAAATATATATATTAAGTTATATAAATTTATGAATTTTATATTACCATGGGTAAAATTGTAATCAGGGCATAGTAAATTTTTTATTAAAGACTTTCGAAATATTTGATTTTTAATTCAAAATAAGAAATCGATACATGGTAATGATAGCTTTGTTTTGAAGTCAAGATTAAATATTTTGTTTTTGAACTATAGGAAATCAAAATATTGAGAGAGTTAAACTTTTGAAATATAAAATACTTCATAGTGTAAAATCGAAATATAATTTAAAAGGAAAAATCTGAAGGAAGTTTTTCCTGTGAAATGGCAGATGAAGGAAAAACGCAAAAAAGTCAGGGAGAAAAACTCAAACCCAACTGGAAATGGGCGATGCAACAAGAGAAGGGATGAGGTGTAAGGAGTCTTACCTTGACCAATTCACAAAATGGTGAGTCATTACCTCATGGGCGCCTTAACAGATGAGTTCATGTAGGTGGTGTTTTACCTTTCTGAGTTGAATTATTCATGATTTGCTGGCTCAAAAGGAAGTCGATTCACCTCCATTTTTGATGATTAACGGTTTAGAAACCCGCCAAGTATCATTTTGACTATTTCTGGGCACTTTGCTGTCAATCCACATGCCTCCATTAGTGGAATCCGTTGCATTTTGGGCTTATATATACACGCCCTTCCATTCATTGTAAAAACACTTTAAACAATCTAAGTTTAGTATTTTTATTGAAATCCCATATCCATTTCGTTGTATTGCTTGTATTTTCTGTATTGCTGAGTTTGAAAAATACACTGAATTTTTACCAGCATTTACCAGTTATAGTGATTATATCATTTTGAGCTCAGAGTGAGGTATTTGTGAATTAGAATTTAGTGGTGGAAGCATGTTTGAGAGAAGAGATATAGGAGTTCATTATAGAGTGAAACACTATCACAAAGAAGCCATTTTTAGTTGGAATTCTGGAAGCTTATTTGAAGGAGAGTCTGGAAGAGCAATTCTGGAAGGAGAAGCTTTAAAATCAGGCATGAATCCTCCTATTTTATAACTTTTATTGAAGTGTGTTGGCGTTTAAATTAGCACCTCTGGAGTGCTGATTGTAAACGTTCAGCTATTTCAAATGTTTTTGCAACACTTCTTCGTTATTTAAAGAGGAGAAGTCCCTCTCTGCTGGGAGCAATGCGTAGGGAAGGGAAATGTTAACTAAGTTCCTATCTTTTTTTATGCTTCAGCGGCAGGACACAAGGGTGCATAAACACAATGCGCCGTAGCTAAGCTTTTCTCTGGTTTCTGCAGATCTTAACTACGACTAACTAGCTTCTATCTATCCAATACCTTCAAGATGAACAGAGCATGAGGGTAAAGGAGCGGGAATGGGATGGTTGGATCACTTGAATTCACCGTCTCCAGAGGATATGACCGAGGCTCTGAACTCTCGGGTATACACCGGGATAAGGTTGGTACAAGTAAACACTCTACACGGTAAACTAGATCTGAGATCTGCCAAGGAGGAGGGACTCCTATCCGAGGTATGAGCTTTAAGAAATAGTTCACTAGAAACAACAGAAATCACGATGCCTTGGCCAACGAGCTTGCTAAGGAGGAGGGACTCCTATCCGAAGTATAGCTGGGAAGTCAATACATTAAACAACATCAAACGATAACTGTCAATAACAAGTATCCAAGGAGGAGGGACTCCTATCCGAGGAGGGAAATGAGACAACAAGCTATTAAACACAAGACGTAGACATAACTCAAACAAGATGATCAAAATGCAAGCGCCTTCTGATATTCCTCTTCAATGTTTCATCAACGAATTACAAAAGTTGGGAGAGCAAAGGCACGAAATCATGCACAATTACAATCATCCAACGAACTCTCATCCAAGAGTGAACAAATATTCGCTTTCAAAGCTTGTTGGCAACAATGGCGCAGCAATTTTGCATAGCAAGTAAAGGTTAAACAAATAATGAGCCCAAGGCTCTTATTTATAGAACTCAAAGGAGTGGGCAACCCCAAAATCTCCTTGAGTTAACAATGAGTTCTTGCCAATCAATTAGCAAGATTTATTCCTAAAAAAGGGGGAACAAGCAGTTAACTGGAAAACTACTTCAGTTAACTGAAAGTAAACAAAGAGTCAACTGGAAACTACTTCAGTTGACTGAAAGCAAACTAAAGGTGAACTTAAATATAAAGTCTCCCTCCAAAATAGACATCCACATTTAGTGGAGATCTAAGATCCACAAATCGTGGAAGTCAATTAGACATCCTTAATTAGTGGGATCTGACAATGCATGATTTAAGGAAAGTGGAGTTAAACTTGGAAAGAAGCATCAAGTTAACTCCAACTACATTTAATAGCACCTTGAGTTGACTTGGAAAGAAGCATCAAGTCAACTCAAGTCTCATGAATGCCACTTGGAGGTGTATGGCGTCCTTCTGGTGCATTTATAGCTCGCCATTAATCAACAGTGTCTCTATCCATTGGTTGACTTCATCAGCTTCTGGGGAGTTAATGCTCCGTAGAATGATGACGTGGCGTCGCAGCATGATCTCACCTGTTGTGAGCTGATTTCCGAAGTCAATGCATTGAGATGCTGCCTCTTCTAACTTGGTTGATAAAGCTGCTATGTTAGCCAGCTTGCAACCTTCTGGATCATCAAGAAAGGTACTGCGGATGACATCTCTGAACTGGTTCTGTACGGTCACCAACTCGACGTATTCTCCTCCTTCACGCTGATATTCCATGCAAGGGAAAGATATTACCAACATTCTTGCGAAGTTGATAATAGTGGCAATCACCCTTCTGTAATCAATCATCTCTACTGAATGAGCGTCGTAGGCTTTCACCTTGTACGCTAGTTGTTCCTTCCAAGCAAAAAGATGTTGCTTGTTTTCCTCAGAGTATACTGATTGATAAGCTAATTGCAAATCTGCAATTGTACTTTCGTCTTCAAGCCTCTTTTCTGCAATCCTTTGTTCTGATTGCTGGATCTCCACACGAAGCTCATGTGCTCTATCCCGTAACTGGTATAGGTTTGCCAGTACGCATCTTCCCTTGAGAACAAACTCTTCCACCTGATTCCTCAAGTGTTTGCCGAATGTTAACAATTGCCGATGATTTTGTTCGGCGGGGAGATCTAGTAGTCCTGCTGGGAGGGCTGAGACGTTTGGTGTGCCATGTATCAAGCTGGTTATGTAAGATTTCAGCTTCTGATTTTCAGCCTTTAAGGCTGCCTTTTCCTTACCATCCTTTGCCATCCTTTCTTGCACGCTCACCGAAGCTATTCCGAGAAGGTCGGCCTCCACCTGTCTTGTAGTCTTCCCGAGGTTAAGTTGAGACAAAGTGTAGTCTTCTACTCGGACCTCGTGTATGCTTTTCTCTACTGGTGGGGCGGCGGTCTCTATGATGATCTCATACTCTGCATTCCTTTCTATGTGAACTTGCTTCTTCAACTTCTTCGCCGACGTGTCTTGTGGGACGTGGTCGAATTCGGTAAAGTCAAGCTCATATGAGGGTTTCTCCCTCTTCCTTCCTAGGAAGCTTTCGAGCCAAATAGAATCTCGGCGAACTTCACTAGGAGGGACGTGAGGCCCTTGAACGCTAGATGTGTGAGACTGTGCTGGAGCAATGTCTCTCGGTGGCGAATCCAAGTCGATGAGGACTTGTGTATGTTGTGACACTGGTGATGTAGGTGGCTTTGTTTCCATAACAGGCACCGTTTCTGCTGCTGCTTCTACTGTCGTTGCTTCCGCCATTGGCTCAGCCACTGGTTCTTCAACAACTACTGCTGCTGGTTCCTCTGTGATAACTCCTGCTGAATCAGGGATAGCAGTCTCTACTCTTTGTTCTGGGGCAGCAGTACCCATGATTATGTCAGGACTATGTGTGGCTTTCTCCACTGGTGTCCTCTGTGTTCTAGGTTTGGACATCCTCATCCCTCGGGGAGGATTGCACCATTGTTTCTGTCTAGGTTTCCTTCTTGAAGTGGAAGGTGGTGTAGACTGAACCTGTGGCGGCTCTGTTCTGTGAGGTATCACCTTCCTAGAATTCTTGCTGTCGAGATAGAGTTGGCTATTTCTAACCACTCTACTCGTTCTTTCTTCTATAGATGTGTCTTCTTTGGCATACCAATCCACTCTCGGGAGCGGTTGGGAGTCAACTGAATCTGCGAAGAATGAGGGGAGAATGACTTCCCCTTCATCATCTGACAGGCCCTCAATGTCTGCTGACATGAAATCAGCAATTTGTGGGAGTCTGAATCTGCTGTAGTTCCTTCTCCGCACTTCATACTCGTCTTTACAATTCACCCAATAATCTTCCATAGAAGACTTATGTGACGAGTGTTGCTCAAGGTGTGCTGCATAGAGTCCTCTGGGGTCATAGGATCTTCTATCAATGAGATATTTGAGGTTGAACCTCGCTGTTTCTTGACCCATCATCTTTGCATCCGCCGCGAATCCACATCTATATAGTCCCATTTCAACGGGAAAGTTAACAGCAGTCTTCCTCTTCAAGCGCAAGTAGACATGAACCTCGGACAACTGCCTCAGGAATTCCATGAAGACTACCCTATCTGAAGGGTATCTTGGTAGCATGGCGGGGTGGCCAATGTAGCCATACACGCGTATGTAGGAGAATGTAGGAAATTGGATGAACCAATCTGCCCAATCCGCCATTGCCTCTCTGGCTGTCTGTGAAATACGCACGTGCATCTCATGGTTAAGCTCACGAACTATGTGCATGGTGAAGTGATCACTTGTCTTCTTGAAGTGTCTTTCCGCTTGAGTAAACTCAAGACGTGTGAAATACTCGTGAACCTTCTGCACACCTAAGGTTCCCACATTGTTCAATAACCTGAAATCGCCTTGGAAGGCTATTAGGTATACTAGTTAAGAGCACATGTGGAACCTATGAGCTTCCAAATACCCAGTGATTTGTCAGTGGAGTGTGTCACTGATCAAAGTGGCCCAGTCACAATATTCCCTTCTGCCAATGATTTTAGCGATGACATAGTACATCCATGGCTGGAATTGACGACCATCCTCTTCTCCAGTGATTCTATTGAGTAGAGTGATTAGCACTGCGTACTCATCTTTGCATTCTCCTCGTCCCAACAGCTTAGGCAAGTTTGCCTTAGTCACTTTTAGCCATTTTTCGGCCATAATCCTTTGACATTTGTCCTTAGTTGTATCAAATGCTTTCTCACATTCCATCAATGATATGACTTTGCTGTTAGGATGTGAGGGAATATCAAAACATCTTTCGATCTCCTGAGGCTTTAAGCTGCAAACAATTCTTCCATCTGCTGCTCTGATTTCTCTGGTGGTAGGGTTGTAATGCTTGATACAAGCGATTACGAGCTCTACGCTTTGTAGTGTGATGGGAATTGATGCAGCTTGCAGCAATCCGGATTCTTCGATATTCTGCAAGGTTATTTGGTTCATGCCTTCTAGCTGCTCCAAATCGACCACTGGATTTACTTGGTGCAGATTTGTGTCAACTGTTTTCTAAGTAATCGTGGAGTAAGACCGTCTTGGTCTCGTATTGCACCTGGGAGTACTGCATCCTGAAAAACTTGAAGATTGACTGTAAGCTTGACCTAGTTCAGATGATTTTCGGAAACCCTTAAAAATAGCGCCCTGCCAAGAAGTATTTTTCCGGAAAAAATCTGGCACATGGGTTTTGTTCGTGCTTCAATGCTGAACAAACCCAGTTCCTCAGAATTTGGATTCTGAAACTTTTTCGGAAAAACCCCCAAAAATAGGGGCAGCAAGTTTGCTGATTTTGCAAAATTTGTTGAGATGGGTTTCTCTGGAAAATGATGCTGAATCTACCCAGTTGATCTGATCTGATGTAGCCTGTTGCTTTTTCTGTCAGATGCAAGAAAACCTAAGACAAGAAGAGAGGAAAAAGACAGAAGATGGATTGGAAGTTTTATCTGATCTTCTTGAAAAAATCTGTCTCTGGTCCAATCCTCAAAAATAGCAACCCTTTCCTGCTTCAGATCTGCAATAAAAATGAAGAACGGACGAAAACCTCTTTCAGATCTTCAATGGCGTCCTTTGAGAGCTTTGTGGCTGTTTTTGTCTTTCAACCTGCAATGAAACAATGAAATGGACGCCTTCACCTTGAATATATATGTTTGGGCTTCAGATCCACAAATTTGGGGACCTAACACAAGCTCAAAAGGTGATTTGAGTTTGATCTAAAGTTAAAAAGGTGATTTCCACCAATCGTGGAGCGTTTTAGCCAACTTTAACTCAAAAAGCTTTTGACTTTAGTCAACAAATGACCTTTGACTTCTTTTGGGCGTCCCTTTTCATCTTTTGCAAGTTTTTAAGTATTTTTCTTCCTGAAAACCCTCTGTTTGATCCTGAATCTGGCGTTGTCTGTTGATCTTGAGACGTCACGGACACATTCACTGCGGAGCTGAATCCATACTAGAAAGAAGTGCCTGGGAGACTGCATGATAAATAACTGAGTTTAGGGCTCCAAAAGAATGGGCGCCTTTCCCAAGAAAAGGCGCTTTTTGCCAATGCCTTAGTGATTTTTCAGCCTTCGTTCTTCAGCTTTCTGAAACGACCTCTCGTGCCTCGATCTGGATTTCTCGTTGATCGGAGAGTCAGATGTTTTCACTTGATGTTTCATCAGGTACCCAGCTCCGTTCTGCTAAGAATGACTGTCTTCGGGAAATCTGGATCTCAAATTAGGGTTTCCTTATCCAAGGGCGCCCCTCCTTGAAAAGGGCGCTTTTGCCTTTTAGCTGGATTATTTTTATCTGACAAGTTGCCTACTTTGATTCAGATTATCCGTTGACTGTTCTGTCAGGTATTGATGCTTGCAGTTGCGTTTCCGAGATTTGCTTGAGCTGAGAATGTTATCTAAGGAAGCCTTTTGTCATTGGTCAGCATCTGGGAGTCCAAAAGAAAGGGCGCCTTTCTTTAAGAAAGGCTCTTTTTCTTGCAACTTTGTCGTTTACCTGTGATTTCCTGATAATCCCTCAACTGACTCTTTTTGCTTCGTCAGCAGCTGCTAATGATCCATTCATCAGATGATCTGGATGTTTGTTTCACTGTTGAGCCAGCAACCAAACGTTGAGAATGACTGCTTCGGATGATCTTACTGACTTTGTTTGACCTTCAAAGACCATGGGCGCCCCTGCTTGAAGAAGGCGCCTTTTCCATATGTGAGCAATCTCCCCTTCGTAACATCTCCAGAGTTAGTCAAATTTCAACCTTTTTCGTTTTCAGGAATCTCCCTCATCGAACAGCATCTTTTTCGACCTTTTCCGCCATGGTTGTGTCGTTGAAGCTTTTGAAGCTTAGCTTTCAGCACCTGGTACTGGCCAATCTGCCATTAATGGCTGTGGAGCTCCTAACTTCGTTCCTGAAAAATAGAAATAGACCCACCAGAGTAAAACTTATCTTTTGATGATTCTGACTTGACCAATGCGATCGTGAGGCCTTTTAAGCCTATCAAAATCATTTTCGGTCATTTCTGGGAAGGTCCTATTTTCGGGGGATTTCCCTGAAAATAGGGGAAAAAACCCTAATTTTCAAAATTTCAGAATTTTGCACGTGTGTTCCTTGACAGAAACCCACCAAGATTCTATGATTGGTTTGACCTAAAACTGACTCAATATGGCATTTTGACAAGATTTAGCTCAATTTACACAGAACGCCAAAAAAATTTATTTGGGGTATAACAAAGTGTTGTTTCCTTTTTGGTCTTGTGATTGCTGCTTTCAATTTTCTCTAGTAGGAAAGAACTATTTTGATGAATATTTAAAGCAATGCATTAAAGGAGAAAATGTGTAAGGGATTCAATGATTAAGGGAATTGTGAAAAAGGGATTATATGAGTAAAGAGCTTAAGGGATTAGTTTACTTATCTTACATTAAAGGGTAATAATAGAAAAAGCTAAAAGGGAAGGATTTATTTGCATTTTGAATGACTATTACATGTTGTGTATAGTCTCTGTATATGGAGAATACGTAGATGTACTTATTATCTACTAGGATCGAAATGAAGGAAGAATCAAATAAGGTCTTTTAGCTTAAGTTATTAGGATAACTGAGACAAGCTAAGTACTCCTAGGATAAAGATTTCCTAATTAGGAGGATTGATACAAGACACTTGTAGACTGTTTTATTTCTAGTAGGTTCGTATGATTGTAGGATGTCTGGGGTGACGGATTCACCCATTGAAGGAAAAAACCTATGCATAGAGTAAGGAAGCCTCAAGTCAAGTCGGCCCTGAGTAGTGTTTATGATAGATGACCATCATTCGAAGTACTGAATGAGAATACTTTGGCCAAAGTAGTGAAAGGTATGACATCCACCTAGGTGTGAGATAGTTGAGACTACACTGTCAATTCATTGTGATCCGAGTACTAGTTTGAGATTATGAAATAGTAAGGTTCTAGTTGTGTAGGACACAACACTATGCTCAGTTGGTAATCGTTAAAGGATACCCTACCAATCTCTTCTTTGAAGGGAGGGTCATCTATCTAATGATAGGTGTGCGGGGGACCGCATTATAAGTCCGTGGTTGGCGGAAAAGCGTCCGAGTGATGTTTCTCCTCCACAGCAAGCGGCCGATGTACCAAGATTTGAAAGGACGGACTCCTGGACCTTCTTACTTCTATTTGTGCAAAAGCTTACGAGCTATGTATGTAACTGTATTACTTTTGAACTCTGATTTATATTTGCAATGAAAATGAAATTCATGTGGAAACATATTGTAACTTGTACATATTTATCAATAAAGAAAGGAAATTTTTTATTGTCTTGTCTTTGTTACTTGTTACCTTTATATGTTTAAAGTGAGATTTGGAAAATTTTAATTTACGCAAGGAATAGGTCGTTACAATTTTCCTCTGTGTACTTAGCCAACTTCATAAAATTTTCCCTAGGCATCCATACTTAGGAAAATTTTCAATTTCTTCTCCCTTCCTTATGCTAGGCGGACTTCATCAAATTCTTTCCATGGTGGGGCGGACTTCCTAAACTTCTTTCCATTCCTCTCCCAAGGCATGGCGAACTTTGGAGGTGCCTTGACATTTCCCCATTCTAGCCAAGGGCGGACTTGGCTTATACTTGGACGTCCCTCATTTCTCTCTACTTGATGGCAAACTTTCTCTTTCTTCCCATACTTAGCCAAAATTCGCATTCTCTCCTTCTCAGGCATCAAATACTCAGCCAAATTTTCAATTTTCCTTCTTCTCATGTTAGGCGAACTTCACAAATGTCTTGCCAATTCTTGGCCAAGGCTTGGGCGGACTTTGGAGGTGTCTTGACATATTTTATCTAAGGCTAGGTGGACTTCATTGCCATCCTTGATCTTCATGGCAAGGGCGGATTTCTCCAAACTTAGGCACATTTCTCCATGAATTTCATGCCTTTGGGTTATTTTTTCAGTGATTTTCTCATGATTTTAAATTTATTTTTCCAAATTTTTCCCTTGCTTTTCCTATTTTTGCTTGATTTTTACTTTGATTTTTCAGTGATTATTTGATTTTTTTGGTTCTAAAGATGGAAACGTTGACTTCTGGACCAGGGTTGACTTTCTAAAAATAGAAAAAGAAAAATCCTTAAAAAATAGGGAACCCCGTTTGGCCCAAAAATACCAAAAATGAAAAAAAGCAAAAAGCAAAAAAGCAGATTCCCTAAAAAGTAGGAAATGTCAGAATTAGCCCAAAGCATAGGCGATCCTCGTCTCTTGGACCTTCTAAGCACTTCCATAATGTTTATGCACTGATTCAGGCATGAATTCTCAACTTGGCTCGGATGACTCAAAAAACTGACTTGAAACTCTTAAAATGATGACCTCATGAAACCGTTGCGCGGAGGCAAAACCCTAAAATCTAGCAAACTACTAGGGGTCCCCATTTGCAATGGGGCGATGTGTGAAAAGGTCACAATAGGATGGCTTTCCAATTAGTTCAAGAGTTTGTGGATCTTGGGAATTGTGCCCTCATGAGGGTTGTGAGACAACTTGATGGAGTGTTGTGAATGTAGCTCAATAATTTAAGAGTTTGGAGACGTGCAACTTGGGAACTTTAAAACTCAACTCAAGAGCTACACTTTTACAAGAGTTATAAGGTAGTTTGATGGAGTTTTACTTGGTCCAATAACTATTTTCAAAGGGAAGATTCTCTAGAACATATGATTTTGTTTGGTTTTGATGTTTTAATTTTTTTAGTTAGTTTGTTAGTATGTTTTAATTTTAGTATAGTTATCCTTAAGAGGAGGTGTTAGAATATAAGGCTTAACTTTTGTAATAAAGTCACTGTATTGACTTAGTGGTGTGTAATAATGTTAGCTATTATTAGTACTTAGGATCTTGGACAAGTCTCTCATTTATTCATTGTAGGTTACATCACTCAAACTCTATATAAGGACATCAACCTCTTTGTAATAGACACTCCACTATTTTCTAATATAATATTATATTGTGTTATTCAAATTTGGTCATAGCTTTTTTGTTAATAGATTTATTAAAGGGTGCATAGTAAAAGCTTTAAACCTTAAAAAAGCTCTATATTTCGTGGTTTTTCAATTTGTTGAGTTTGAGTGTGTTGGCGTAACAACTAACACCTCTGGAGTGCGAGTTGGTACGGACAGCTATGCACACTACGCAATGAGTGCTCTTCAAATTAGGAGGGGAAGCTCCCTCGTTGTGCCTGACAAAAGTGCTTGAAAAGGGAAATAAACTAAACTCTATCATGTCTTTTTGTCTCGGCTGGAAGAGGTACAAGGCTTTCAAGAAAACTCTATACGTTGTAGCTAAGTATTTTCTAGTTTCGCAGATCATTAACTACAACTAAGCTAACTAATTTAAATCTATCCAGTTTCCTCAAGAAAATAGAGCATGAGGAAATGGAGCAGGAATGATTATTTGACGATAAACAAGAACATATTCTCAACTTGAAGGCAAGGTGGCACATCTATCAACTCAATCTAAACAAGTTTATTGAACACAAAACATGATCAATCTAAGGAAAGAATTCACCATCATAATTGCATGAAACCCAAGTGGCATAACAATTCATCATAACAGTAAATACTCATGAACAGATACAGAACGAGCAATATTGAAGGCAAAGTAGGCACAACATATATTTCTCTCGTGCAAAAGTTATGTGCAAATGAGCAAAAGCTCTTATTTATAGGCATCAAAGGTGTAGGGAACCCTAAAATCACCTCGAGTCAACTATAGTCCTGCAATGCATGCAAGATTTATTGCTAAACCCTAACAAAGCAAACTATACAATTAACTGGAAAATTACCATCAGTTAACCAATACATCTAATCTAAATGGACAATGTGCAAGCATGCACGTCCTTATTGAAAGCAAAGTTAACTAGAACACTACCCTCAGTTAATTGAAAACCCTAATCCTAACTCCTGCGAAGATAATTCCGAGGAGATATGCATGTATGAAATCAGCAAGAGAACTCAAGACTGAAAGTCGAGTTAACTGCTGCCCCTAACTCTATCCTCGAAACTAACTACAAATCCCAACTAGCAAATCACTCTAAGTCATCTCGGTCCAACACCTCGACCAAGAATTCATCAATCACTCTGTCCTCTCGCACTTTGATGTTGTCCAAAACAATAATCTGCTTCTTCAATTCCTTGTCACTCTCCTTGATCGTATGCATGCATTCTCTAACATCCTCAGCCGCCTTCTTGAAACTAGCTGAAATCACTGAAATGTTTTCCAGTTTAGACGCCACAGGATCTCCTTCAAGATTATCACGAATCAGCTTTTCAAACTCAACTTGCACTACATTCAGTCCAATATACATGCCATCTTCAAGAAGGTAATGACACGGGATCTGAACAACAAAGCCACTAATGAGTGCAAGGGCTCCGACAACGTTATCTTTTAGTGAAAAATAATTTGGTAGAGATCTTTTCACATATCTCCATTTTGAAAAGGTGCTGCTCTTTCCAAGGGAAAACCTTCTCTCTATCTTCATCAATCTCCAAAGCATCATATGCAACAGACAACTGAGATATAAGAATTTGATCCTTGGCTATACTCTCTGCAACTGAAATCTCGAGCAGCTGGATCCCTTGACAAAGTTTATGTGCATCACTCCTCAACTGATATAAATCCATAAGAAGATGCCGACCTGTACTAATGAAGTTTTCAATCCAGTTGTCCAAAAGTCTGCCATGACTGACTAACTGATCCAACTTTCGTTGTTCTGCAGGTGTATTCTGTGGAAGAACAAGCGCTCTACTTGAATTTCCATGAACAAGATCAGAGATATATTGTTGAAGTTGACTGTTCTCGGCTTTAAGCCGTGCTTTATCTTCTCCGTCCTTCGTGATGCGTTCTTCAATATTATTGTTGACAATCTTAAGAAGGCTCACGTCTGTTTCTCGAGTGGTCCTGCCAAGATTTGCTTTGGTGAAAGTAAAATCACCAACCTCAACTTCATCTAGGCTCTTACCCTCTGGAGGAGTAGCAACCTCTATAATAATCTCTGACTCTGGAGTCTTCTCGATATGCACTTGCTTCTTGAATTTTCTTGTTCGACCTCTTTTGATAAGGTTCACCGAACTCAGATAAATCAAGGTTATATGAAGGTTCTCGCCTCTGTCTCCCCAAAGTTCTCTCGGCCAACAAGATTGAACAATATTATCAATTCGAGGAGAGTGTCCCTGATGTATCAACCTGTGGTGGGTCGGTTGTCTCTGATTCTACTCGAACTGGTATCTCAGGCTCTGAATCTATATCAATAAGATGCACACGTGGTTAACTAAGAGGCGAAATACGTGGCTCAGCCTGAATGACTGTCTCCACTGGGATGTCAAGTGCATTCTCTACTTGCTTTTGCTTCCTTTTACCAGTAGTCCCCCCTCTCGTGTTTCCACTGAGTCTAACCCCTTTAGGTGGCATCAGGATAACCTTGACCCGAGGCCTTGACCTTGAAGTAGAAGGCAATGAAGAAAAACCCACTCGCGGCTTTGTAACAGGGACTGACTTTCGCCTTCGTTTACTCTCCAAGAACTGCCTGCTAGTCTTGATAACTGATCTAGACACGTCTTCAATAGAAGTATTCTCCTTAGCATACCAATCTGGTGAGCGAAGTGGCTACCGAGCAACTTGATCCTTGACATATGAATTGAGTAGAACCTCCCCATCATCATTTGATAGACCGTCAACATCCTCTAATAGGTAATTAGAGAGCTGAGTAATAGTGAGTCTACAATAGTGACGACGACGAACCTCAAATTCATCCTCACAATTAGCCCAAAAGTCTTCAAGTGTTGGCTTATGTGCAATCCCTCGCTCCAACCTGGCTGCATATTGACCCAAAGGATCATAGGAACACCTCTTAGTATGAGACTTGAGTTTGAATTTCTCCATCTTAGTTGACATATACTTGGCATCTGCTGTAGTTCTGCATGCGAAAATACCCAATCCAAATGGAAAGGAAACTGCAGACTTATGACGATTGCGAAGAAAGGAGTGAACGTGTTGAACTTGTCTGAGAAATTCCATGAAAAGGATCTTGTCTGAAGGGTACCTTGTTAACATTAGAGGTTCTCCAATGTATCCATAAACCCAGATGTATGTAAAAGTAGGGAACTGGATAAACCAATCCACCCAAGTCTCCATCGCTGATTTTTCCTCCGTAGAAATCCGGATGTGCATTTCATTGTTGGAATGTCCCCTTTCTGACGGAAACACTTAAACCTGGATCTTGCATACAAAGTATTTCTCAAAAAGATATTAGAACGTTTAGAGATCAATAAATTAGACATTAAACATCCCTATTACTTATTATGAATGATTTTTCTATAATATATTTCCTTCATACATTAGATACTTCATCTTTCAATATTTATAGATGGAATTCGGTTATACCATTTATCATTGTAGCGAACGAGTAGAGCCGTTTTAAGGCTCAATAATTGCTACAAGCATCATTATTGGATGATCGTAAGTAATACCCATTTACATTAGATACATCAGTCACCCATGATGTATATGTGAATCACAATTTCCATATCTATTGTACATACATTTATCGTTATATATTTAAATATATTCATAAATGCTAATATATTAAAGAATTTCAAAGTGATATATTCGCTAATCAATACCTTTATTCTCACCTCTGCTATTCCAAGTAATTAAGAACTCGTATTTTGTAATACTCACCAATTAGCCAACATATTTATTAGCCTATGAATTATGTATGTATAACACATATATATTTTATATATATATCAAACATATATGACAAATACTAATCAATACATTGTATAAATATTAAACATATATTACCATACCTTGCTTGGTCTGCAGAAGTAGTTACTGTTCTGCCTTTTTCCACCGTATCTCTTCCCTCACTGACCACGATGGTATGGGCATATGTTCTTTAATCCTCCCATTCGATGTCTTTTTCCACATATCAAAGATTCACGGTTTAGGGTTGGTGCCAGCGAACTGGAGTCTGTCCGTATATAATTTCGTTTATTCCTTTCTCGTTTGGCAATAACTTGCTTACCGCGCAAGGATGTCAAGGCCGTGTTTTGAATGTATTTTCCGTCAATGTTTTTAAGGAAGAGATAAATATTCGATAAAGGCTTTTTCCAGTATAAATCCATGCCCTTTCTTCCACCAAAAACGTCATTTAAATATACAACTGCTGGGTGAAACGCCATGTCTCCTGGGTGAGACATTATCTCTCAAAAACCGTTGGAAGAACCCTTCGCCGACAGTGACACGTTTTCTCACAGGCGCGATAATTTGCAATTTTCGGTTATTTGTTTATTAATTAATATTTATTAAAACTTAGGTGATAAATTAATATATATATATATATATATTGCTTTATTAAGTTATTTGTTTATATTCAACAATTATAATATTATCCTAATCACGATATTTGTATTTGATAATTATTTTATATCCATGTTTTACATTAATTTAATATATTTATTTAAATGTTAATATTTACATTTACATTTTAAATTATCTTAACATTTTATATACTTTGATATTTATTATATCATGATGTTTACGATGTAATCTCATCATAGACCATTATCATCACGTAATATTAAATGGTTAAATGCTTCTAAATGTCACAATTTCGGGGACATGACAATTGTCAAGATCTCTGACTGTCTTCATGGAAAAGTGATCATTCACTGCTCGGAAATCCTGTTTAGCTTTAGAAAATTCCAACTAAGAGTAGTACTCGTGAACACGCTGAACACCAAGAATCCCGTTAGTTTTTAGATGTCTATACCTGCCTTGAGATGCAACTAAGTAGACCAAGTAAGACACCATGTGAAACTAATGAAACTTGAAAAATCCAGTAATCTGCTGATGTAGGCAATTGCTGATCAACATGGCCCAGTCAAAATGTTTTGTGCCATGAAGGATCCTGGAAATGATGTAAAACATCCATGGTCAGAAAGTATTAGCATCTTCTTGACTTGTAACTCGATTGAGTAGAGTTATCAAAACAGCAACCTTGTCCTTAAATTCACCACAACCAACCTTTTTAGGCATGTTAGTCTTCTGAACCTTCAACCATCTCTGAGCAACCTTTCTTTGTGAACGTTCTTGATCTCCATCCCATATCTTCTCATAGGCCTCAATAACCACAATGAAATTATCTAAACGAGGAGGAATAGGAAAGCATTTCTCTACATCCTTTGGCTTAAGACTGTAGATGACTCTCCCATCGGATGATCTGATTTGTCATGAAGACGAGTCGTAATGCTTGATGCAAGCAAGAACAAACTCGAGATTGAAAGCGGTGACGGGAATAGATGTTGTTGCCAGTAACCCGAAACGTTCAAGATTCTTCAATGTATTGCCGCTAACACCCTCCAAA